>JBDJHY010000116.1:15978929-15989882 GCA_039654485.1 Withania somnifera | reverse complement strand
TATATATATATATATATCAATATAGATAACAAATAATAAATAATAATAATTCTAATAACAAAATATATAAATTAATAAATAACAATAATCACAAATAATAATGTAAATAAATATTAATAATCCTAATAGTAAAGTTAACAATAATATATATTATAAATAATAATTTTAATAATAAATTAATTATAGATATAAGAAATATAGATAATAGTAATAATAAATTAAAATTAAAAAATTGATTAATTAATTAATAATAATTAATTAATAATTAATAATAACAATAATAATAACAAACTTAACTGAATTAAATTAGTTTTGCTGGATGGATCTGATCTGATCTGATCTTATTGAATCTGATCTAATCTGATTTTATTTGAGCAGAAAATAAGTCCAAGAGAACAGAGCCTTATTTCTATACATATTTTCGTTCTTTTTTTTGTAGTGTTCTGGTTGTAGCCTGTTGCTTGACGCTCCGATCTATTAGATAAATTTTCTTTCAATTGAGTTGTTGTAGGCGTTATTATGATCTGAGTTTTGGATCGTGATAGTAGCCTTAAAGGGAGCGATTAATAAATAACCATGGACTAATATAAATTGAGCCTCTTATTCAGATCTTTTCTGGCGAGTATGCAGCGGACAGGTCTCAAATATTTTTCATGAACATATAATCAGTCTGTATGATAATTGCAAAGGCCATTCTAGGGGAGGTATCGAGGGGACACTTGAGCCAGCATAAGTATGTATCAAGTCCTCATATCGGGTTATCCAAATCTCTATATTTTATAGGTTCTATAGTCGCAGTCTTATTCCCTTTTTGGGTTTCGTGGAGGTTGTCCTTAGGTTTTCCCTCTTAATACTCTTTAAAGAGTGTATATCGAGGCCGTAAGGCCCCTCATAAATAATAGCCAACTTAAAGCTTGACCGTGTATCCAATTCCAGAAAATGAGTTGGGATTCAAGACTAAAAGCATAGACATACGCTAATCTCTTTAAGTTTTTTTGTTCATATTCCTATCTTCGATCAGCGTTTACACAATAACCGCAATCCTTACGTGTAACCACCTCTTCTATCAATTTAGTCAGATGATAATCCATCCAGGGCAAAAATTTCCTATGGAAGAGAGCATAACCAGCCTTTCCGAACTCTCAATCCCTACTCTCTTCCTAAAACAGCTATTCTATCGTCCCTTTCTTGCATCCTTGTGCTTATCCCGCAAGACAATACTCACTATGAGGCTGTCGAACACTATCAACTATTTCCTGAAAAGCCAAAAACACGAGCAGAAAACTATGAAAGGTGGTGGAGCTAAAAACCCGCATAGTTGCTCTAGCTCCAAGGTGGGCATCAAGTTGTTTACCATTATTTTGGGTATAACTGAATTTGTACATGAGTCAAGAGCACTCTTTACGGTCTTATATTTGAGTTAGGTAAGACAATTGTAAGAAAGTAAACAACGTAAATAAAAAATAGACAAGTCAAACTAGTAGAGACTAGCGACAAATCTTATAGCTTAGCCGAGAGCTCGTTCTTATTAATTAAGGGTCAGAAGCGTCCGAGCTCAAGTCATTACAACACGAACAAAGCAAGAATAAGAGAGAAAGAAGCTAATGCTTAGAGATCAAGCTAAAGAATTCTATTTCTTAAGGATAAAGATGAACGATGAATGATCTTTTATAATGCGAGATGGGTGTCTATTTATAGGATAATGGGGTTGTCTTCTGGCCAAGGAGACATTGCCTCTTGTCTTGAAGTCGTTAGGGTGTACTCTGTCTTTTGTGTGTGTCAAACGCGTTATCGCCGGAGACAACTGGCTTTTTCATAATTCCTAACATCTTGTCCTTCCATTCGTCTGATAGATCCTGGTACTTCATTTCGTGCTAATCTCGGGCACTTTTACCTTCTGGTCGAGTGTAAGTCATAAGTCAAACCACAGTCATTCTCGAAAGGGCAATTTACATAACATAGCCTACATATAGAGAAAATAAGGCAAAAATAGCTCCACTTTGGAAATTACATTTCATAGCAATTTTTTTAAGTGCCTACGCGTTGTACTCATATCAACTTATAGCTATGAAATTCTAAATACAAAGACAATCAAAATAATAAATTTTTAGGTATTTTAATTTTTTCCCTACATGTTAGTATGTACTGTATCTAGGGATGAAATTCTAAATATAAATACAATTAAAATAATATTTTTTTCTAAAATATAAATACAATCAAAATAATAATTTTGTTTTGTATTTTCACTTTTTTTTACCCATTGTATCATGTTGTATTCTTATCAATGAATACATGTGTATTCACCAATAAAATTCTCCTTTTTTGTATTTCCACTCTTTCTTTTCTCCTTCTTTGTATTTTGTATTTTCATCTCTCTTTTAATTTGTATCAAGAAATATAATTTGTATTTTATAAAATTATATAAAAATGAAATATAATTGCATGAAATACAAATACAAAATGCATATTCTAGGGAAACACAACCTTCACGTCCTTTTTTTACCTACAACTTTTCTGCGAAAATACGCCACCAATCACAACTGGAAATCCCAAATATCGCATTTTTCCCCGTTATTCCGAGCGCCAATTTATGCATATTTTTCTTTCCAACCACAACTGCACCGCAACGTCGTAATCTTGAGACAGAGACAACATCCTTCTTCACTTTATGAGGCTCGAGAAACCAAGTAGTTTTTACTTTTTGAACCTGGCAAAGAACTATGATTATGAAAATTTCCTTTTTTCCAAACCTTAGGGCACCTTTTGTCCTTCCCCTTCTATGATCAAGGAGAATTTATTTTGTTTAAGATTCAAAAATAGATTTAGTTGCAAAAACATTATTGAGTTAAATTTTACATATAATAATATAAAAAATTTGAAAGATTATATAAGGTAGCAATCACCAACAGTTTACTGTTGAGGAAAAAAGATTTTTTCAAAGCGTGGCTATTATTAGGCTACAAGAGGTAATTTTAGCAAACATGAGCTTTAGATTATAATTATACGCTCAAGTTTGCTAATTTCGATACTTTTTCCTTCTCGAAATGATGATATCTTAGATTGGCTCTACTCTCACTCGACCCAATAAAGTCCAATATACTCTAAATATCGTAAACAACCTTTTACTCCATACAGACTAAAAAGATAGTAAATATTTAAAAGCTTAAACTAGTCCAAAGAATTAGGCAACATCATATGTCATGATAATATTGTTAGGCAATAATTTATCTAATTCCTTCCAATGCAATGTAAAGCAAATCCCCAGTACTTCCCTTGCTGCCAAGCATTCTCATAGAAGTTGTATTTTGGAAGGGAAAACCTAATTTTATGACATGCAAGTTGAAGGAACTTAGTACAACAACATACACTACAATTTCACAAGTAGGGGTTTGAGAAAGGCGGGTGTATGCAACAAGGTTGTTTCTGATAGAAACAAATGTTAATGACATATTTACGATCATAAATTTCAAAAGTCTTATAGCTACACAAATGTTATGACACATTTAAATCACAAGTTCCAAAACCCGTCTTTTATTTTTTAAACTCTATGCCCAACAAAATAGGTCATAAACTAAAACGGAAGGAGTATTGGATTTGCTTCAATTTGGCCGCTCTAGACCTGAGTATTACATTTGCTTCCATTTGGCCGCTCTGAACCTGTCAAACTCAACAACTGATAATTAAGAATTAAACAAGAAACTAGAACTAGTCATGCAGATGTTCTTGCTTGCTTCGATTAGCTTGTACTAGTAGTATATTAGAAGCACTCAAAGCCGGCAAGCTACTTCCATGTAACTAAATTATTACTCTATATATTTGAGACAAACAAGAAATAGTCTTTGTTAAGACAAATTCAAATGTCTCTTTCGTTTTTCATTTTTAAACTTTACCTTAAGCCGTGGTCATCTTAGTTTGTCATTCCACAACTCTATATTGCACTTTCTCTTGAACAAGGAAACGACTGCATACCATTAGCTTCAACTGAACACGCTCAACTTTGGGAAAAAAAAGTGGCAGGCTTTATTTCCCAAATCCAAAGAAACCATAATACAATGGCCACTTTGTTAATCTTTCTTCCACTGGTCGTCCTAATTTGTCTTCCAGTTGCAATTTCTCAAACTTCCTCCAACAACGCTGGAGACTGCAATGGCATATTCATAACTTACATCTATGGCTCTGGTGTTCCAATTCCTCCGAACGTCTTGGCATCTGACTCCGACAACCAAGCCTACACTTTCAGGTCCAATCTAACAATCCTCAACAACAGTCCTGATGAGCTCCAGTCTTGGAGAGTCTTTGTTGGTTTCCAGCATAGAGAATTATTAGTCTCTGCTTCCCATGCTGTGCTTGCTGATGGAACCACTCTTCCGGGTAATGTTGGAAATGGAACTGTCTTTGCTGGTTTCCCTACCACTGACCTTAAGTCTGCCATTCAGACTGCTGGAGACGTCAATCAGATGCAGGCTCGGATCGAGTTGGTTGGTACACAGTATGGTGTTGCATCTCCTGATGTTCCCTTGCCTTCTTCCGTCAGTCTGGCTAATGATGGCTTCTTGTGTCCGCCTTCTACACCTCAAGGTAGGCAAAGTTTGTAACATTTGGTTTTCTCAACAACTACGGTAAAGTTTGGGTTTCTCAAGCTGATCATAGTTATTACGTGAATCCAAGATTTCAATCAGCAGGAGCCTTGACAGGTCTAGGGAGGGTCAGATGTAAACAAACTGTACCCATACCTTGTGGGGCGAAGGTTAAAGTCATCAATGTTCAATCTTCATGTAGCAGCCACTCTCTATACAAACTATTCCTTAGTGATGATAAGTACGAACCCACTATAATGTATAGAGTTTTAGTATAATATACACTGTCACCTTTACTAGTAGACAATCCTTCACAAACTAAAATTTTAATGAGTCTTACCTGCAATAGAAGTCCCCAGACTCCCCCGATAGACAACGAGAAAAAATTCCTTCTGCATCAGGACCTCTTGGTAGCAACATAGAATTTGCTCTTACTACACTCTTTGTCTCAAGAATGAGAACCATGTAGCATCTACATGAAGAATTCAAGTATTGCATACGTCATTTGTCCGATCCATTGTCAGAACTACCCATAATAATGAACTTGTAAAATGGATCTCTTTGGGTTACTTGATAATGTAAAATATTATTTACAGAACAGTATATATAACTTAAATATATCCCCTAAAATGTTTTTAACTTTATAGATATTGAAGGACTTTTGCACCAGTTACAGGATTGGTCGTATCCTATGATCATGGATAGAAAAAAGAGAATATATTGATGTCTCATATTTTATCGGACCTTGCAGGAGATCGGACCCAAGTTTGTTGTCTCAAAGATTCAAGCGCCAAATCCAACACCACGATCTATGAGGGAATCCAACCTCGGCAAGAGGGTGATCTTACAATAATGTATGATGTCACTAGCTCATTCGAATCCAATTATTGGGCACAAGTCACAATCTCAAATAACCACCATACGAGTCGTCTTGATAACTGGCAGTTAAGCTGGGAATGGATGAGGGATGAGTTCATCTATAGCATGAAGGGCGCTTATCCTACAGTTGTTAATACAGGGGACTGCATCTACGGTAAACAGGGTAAATATTACAAGGGCATGGATTTCTCAAAGGCCGTGAACTGTGAAAAGAGACCCACAATCATTGACCTTCCTTTGGAAAAGTCAAATGATACAACCTTAGGAATGGTTCCTTTTTGTTGTCGAAATGGAACCATACTGCCACCTTTCATGGATGCAAGCAAGTCCAAGTCAGCTTTTGTAATGCAAGTCTACAAGATGTCACCGGACCTTAATATAAGTGCTATCCACCCTCCACAGAACTGGAAAATAAATGGAACTTACAGTCCTGATTATGTATGTGGGCAGCCAGTACGAGTATTCCCTAGCCTGTTCCCTAATCTTGTAGGGCTATCTTCAGATACAGCTGCTGTTGCTAGTTGGCAAGTAATCTGTAACATTAGCAATTCAACCATAAAGAAGCCCAACTGTTGTGTATCATTCTCTGCATTCTACAACGATTCTGTTGTTCCTTGTACCACCTGTGCCTGTAACTGCAACACGAGCCCCAGCAATATGTGCAGTGCCACCGAGCCAGCACTGCTTTTACCACCAGAGGCACTTCTGGTGCCCTTTGACAATCGAACTGAAATGGCGAAGGACTTCAACAGAAGACGAGATTTGCCAAATCCATTACCTTGCGGAGACAACTGTGGAGTCAGCATTAACTGGCATTTACTTAGTGATTTCACAGGTGGATGGACAGCAAGAGTAACCCTGTTTAATTGGGATGATACTAATATTGTTGACTGGTTTGCTGCTGTACAGTTGGATAAAGCCATCCAAGGTTTTGAAAAAGGGTACTCTTTCAACGGAACCATCATGCCTGATACTAACAACACAATATTTATACAGGGGTTTCCAGGCTTAAATTACCTTCTTGCAGAAAGAACAGGAGACAATCCAAGGAAAGATCCTCCAGTTCCTGGTACCCAGCAATCAGTCATATCTTTCACAAAGAAGACCACACCTGGAATCGACGTAGGAGCGGGTGATGGTTTTCCAAGTAAAGTTTACTTCAATGGAGAGGAGTGCTCCCTTCCTGTAATACTACCTTCTGGGAGTAATCACAGAGTCCCTCTAGCCTCAAGTGCTTTTGGTCTTCTTCTAACCATGCTAGTCTTCATGGTTCTGCAACTACCACTGTGGCTAGAAATATGATTTCCCGTGTTCTTTTATAATTTTGCTTCTCTTATGCTCATAGCAAGTATATTCTTTCATTATGTTATCCTAATGTCACCCACCAATTACAGTACAAATTTCAGTTATCTGACCCAGAGTATTGAAGAAGGAATTAGACAATACACCTTGTGAACTGTAGCATTTATCATTCAAGAAATGGTAACATGAAAATCATACTCCCAATGAAATGTGCACAAGATTCAAGTATGAATTTTAGTTTTTAGTTTTTGAAGCAACGTGCCTTTTCCTTGTGTTGACTGTGTTAATCACACGAATATGTAACTTTCTTACTGCCCTTAACAAAAATGTAACTTTCTCATTGCAGTATGCCAAGACAGCTTTTATCATTTGTAAGTAGTAACCAGCATTTTTACAGGTAAAAGTTTCAAACCAGCGCATCAATTCAATTGTAATCAAATATATGTACATCTAACCTCCAACATTTTACCTCTGTAGTGCCCTAATGGGCTTCCTCCAGAAAAGTCCCCAATAGGTGCAGCAAACTACAATTTTGGCATCAAAAGAACTACGACCCTAGTTATAACGAAGAGAAAGGGGGTTGAACTGGAAGAGAAGTTCATAAGAGAATCTGCTTAAGGACTAACAGGACTAGCATAACGAAGCACATGATAACAAGAACAGTCACACATTTCACCATTCCCCCCTTCCTCTGAGACCTCTCTGCCTGCAGTTCCCAAAAAAGGAGCATACAGTTAGCCAAGTAACAAGCCAGAATAGTCCAAGCAACATAAACCAAGAATCAGAAAATAGAAAAACAAAAGGAACACATAAGTTCAAATGGTGCAGACCACTACATGAAATGAAATGAAGACTGCCTATATTTCGATTCTGCGGGTAATGGCGTGTAATGTATATGAATATCTATTAACTAAGCTGTAAGGTGTATGTGCAGACAAGAGACAAACATAACGAGAGAAGAAAGCAAGGGAGAGAGCGACAGAGACCTTTTGTAGTTGTTTGAAACCTTCCTCTACTGATGCAGACACACTTTGAACATTGTGGTCTATCCGATCAACTATTGTCCCCTGCAACAGATTTCAACTTGATGAGTCACAAATTGCTGCAAATAACTCTGGTAAACAAGAAAGGAACTCAAACCTGGTCAATCACTAGGACTGACAGATCCTTCATGATTTGGGCAAGCTCATTAACTGATTTGAGGACCTACAAAGACTATGTCAGTAAATGAAAAGAAAGCACTTGTCATTTGACATGCGACTAACATATAAAAGTGAAGAAAAGTCCTCTGGTGACCTGTCTAATCTCTCTTTCTCTCTCTGCTGTGAACTGCTCATTCCTCTGACTGCTGGCCATCTGCAGTTCAGTGAACCCCTGAAAAATAAAACGGCCACAGGAAATATAGTGTCTATAATATTGTCTAACATGGTAATGTGCATAAAACCCCTTCAAATATAATCCCCAATTATGGTAAAATCACACTCAAAATCCACGATGAGTCAATAGATTAAGGTGTTCTCATGCAGTGTATCATCCTCTGTGTTACTAGTGAAACTTACAAGGTCTCAAATGTCCATTAACTAATTTGCATTTTAGTTATCTTGTAAAAGCCAAGACTTCAAAAACAAAACAAACAGAATCCAGAAACCAGCAAAAGAAAAGGGAATCAGTATTACGCAAATATAAGCAGGAAACCACCAGAAACCATAAAGTTAGAAAGTCTACCGCGTCACTGAAATCATCATCCAGAAAGCTAGACTTCTTTTCATTCATCTCCAAATCAAGACCATCATGTCCCTGCACCAGGAAATAGAATACGATATATATAAGCACAGGTCTAATGATCAGCCAGCTCTCTAAGATAGTATAGAAAAATAATAACTAAGAGGGTCTAGTTAGGCCTTAGCTGCAGAATCCATCCACATATTTAGAGATTTGACCACTTTCTTACTACACTATATTCTCTTTTCAGTTACCACTTGAATTAGCTCCATTTACTTGAACAGTCAAAACAGGCTCCTAAGAAGAGTATTTAACAAACCTCTGATTGCTGCTGTAACTGTTTAAGATACAATGATTGCATCCTCCGAAGCTCAACCGAAAGGTTTTGAAGATTTGTAGCCAGAGAACGCTAGAAAAAAGAAATATCACTACATGAATATTCAAATACAACAGCTAAAATGCGGCTAAAACAACTTAATGGCAGCAGAGTTCTGTGAAAGGAAGTCTGCATAGTAAAAGCAGTATCTGGTGCTCCCGTCCCTTGGTGGGATTAATAAAATATTCATAAATCACAAAATTGTTGATGTGCTCAATACCATACTAGCTAAGAAAGAAGTAAATCTATTTTTTTAAAAGAAAAAGAAATAGCCAGTAAAAATTAATTAAGAGGGTGCAACAAATCACCACGAGTTGAGTCCAATAAATTGGAAGTTGTGTCAAGAAAATGAAATCCACAGACAAGAAATCATCAGATTTCTACCTGTACATTTTTTCTAACATTTGAATCCTCAGAAGATCCACTTGCTGAAAGCTTCTGTAATCTCTTCTCTGACTTCCTTAATATATCTGTAATCTCCATGGTCAGAACCTCAATCAGACGTTGATCTTCTCTTCCATCACCAAAAGATGGAGTCAGAGCTTTAGCATGGCACTTCTTTAATTCTGCCAATTTGACTTGAAACTGATGTATGCTAGCCGCAACTTCTTCAGAAACATCAACCCATGCTGGAGGTAAACCCACTGTAAATGCATCCCTAAGGAAGAAAGAACGATATATAACATCAAGAGATTTTTTCTCCTCACAACCTGAATTAATATAAACAAAATTGAAGAAAAAGAACACATAGAGCTCATTTAATTTTAGTAGCTTCTATGATGTCAGGCAAGTGGCCCTTTACCTATTAATAAGATAATAAAAATAGTCCTATGAGAACAAGTCCAATTGCAATTGCTGACACTTCGTTAACAAAATCACCATACCACAAAGGTCTCCCGTCTCCTGATATTGTGAGAGAAATGCTGAGACTTGCCATCTTCCAGAAAAGCAACAAAGAGATAAAGGGATCTCCCTTCTTCCGAATTTCGTATATTTCATGTTCTCCTATTGATCATCTTTTGCATGGATCATTTCATAGAGAAAGAAGATAATAAAATTTTAAAAAAAAATTAGAAGATGTGTCTTTACCTTTCTACCCATTCTAATGAAACAATATCTTTTTTATCATGCCCATTTTAGTTTATTGTATTTTAAATTACTTGGATATGCCTACTGCTTATATGTCCAGATTTTTTCCGTGCAAGGCAGGTCTGACTGACTGTAAGCATACTTAGCTAATAAGTTTGGTCACATGGGAAAAAATAGAACTAGAGAAGCCAAATTTTGGATGGAGAAGGAGAAAATGAGTTGTCTAGACTAGCCTCAGCCCAGGTCATAGCAATTGCATCTGCAATATGTTAAGCAGGAAAACACCAGTTGGAAAAAGAATTGTTTGTAGAAAGATGAGTAGCCACACTCATTGCATATGGCAACAACTAAATAGGAGAAAATTCATATTTTCACAACTTCACTGAGATCCTTGGAGATCTTTGTGCTGGGAGCTTCAGATTTCTTCGTATTTATTATTGGTTTTATATGAGTCTAATAACAATTATATGAACACATAATTCAACCATAATGAAGAAAGATCATAAACACTGAGAGTATAGGAGAAGAGTATTATCTCAACTTGTGTTGACGAATGCCAAAAGAATAACCATCAAAGAGCCGGATTGAAAGAACAAGCTTTCAAATCCTTTTTAGTATTCCCACACGTCTAGGGACTACCCATAAGCGACTCCCCTCTACTGGCCTCACACATTATGAAACTTTGTGCTAGCAAACACAAATGCCTACTTAGGATTCGGCCAAGACTATTGATTTCTCAAAACAATTTTGTACTTTTGATCAATGCAAGCACCTTTTCTAGACAAAAGCTAATCTCACCAATGTGTGTTTGCTTTAATCAAAAGGAATTGAAGAGAGAGAGGTGTCCCTTGTTTTCAGCATAAGGGGGGTATTTGTAGCCTTTTCGAAAATCTCATGGCTTAACTAGGATACTTTAATCCTAGTCTTCACTAACTTTAATTCTTTGATTTTCAAATAAACTTAAAATACTAATAGAGATCACGAATGGGTCTCGATACAAGATACATC
>JBDJHY010000116.1:15960554-15974989 GCA_039654485.1 Withania somnifera | reverse complement strand
CTCTACCTCTGAGGTAGAGGTTAGGCCTGCGCACACACTACCCTCCCCGACCCTACTTTGTTGAAAACAACATTTTGAGTTGTGGGTCTATTGGTAACAGCTGCTCTACCTCTGAGGTAGAGGTTAGGCCTGCGCACACAGTACCCTCCCCTCCCCGACCCTACTTTGTTGGACTACACTAGGTATGTTGTTCGTGTTGTTGTAGTCTATTGGAAACAACCCCCTTTTTTGAATGGAAGGAGTAAGGTCTGCAACCTTCCCCAACCCCACTTGTGGGATTAGACTGAATTTATTGTTGTTGTTATTGGTATTCTAATATAACAAAATGTATATTATTGTGTCGTCTACTCTCTATAGACCCCACTTGTGGGATTACACAAGTATGTTGTTGTTCTTGTTGTTGTTGGTATTCTAATATAATAAATGTATATTATTGGTCGTCTAAGTTCCCTAAACCCTACTTGTGAGATTAAATCATATGTTGTTGTTGTTGAATCTCGGAAACAAATTGTGCCAAACAGTTTAGCTCGGGGTAGTAGTATTTATTGCTGTTTTTCCTTTTCTGTGTTCTTTTACTTGTGTGCTCTACATGTATTGGCATAATCATGTTGAATCTTGAAATAGATGGTGGCTTTTATGTTGGAGAGGAGGATGAGGAGGAAGAAGAAGAGGAGGAGGAAGAGGAAGAGGAAGAGGAGGATGAAAATGTTCACGAAGATAATGAAAAGACTGATTTGGCATGTCCATTTTGTTCAGAAGACTTCGATATGCTGGGATTGTGCTGTCACGTTGACAGTGAGCATCGCATTGAGGCCAAGACCGGGGTAACCCATATTTTCTTTTAATGTTAATGTTTAGAATTATTCTTGGCTTTGTCTTTCTCTTTGATAATTTTCAGCAGAGATATTGCCCTTGAAGGTTTGAAATAGGATAGGGAGACTAATCCTCAGAGCTTGTTGTTCACATGGGCCTAGTTGTTGATTGTGTGACTACGTCATACTTTTAGATTAACTAGTTGACTCAGGCAGAGGTCTTGAGTTTGAGTCTCACCTACTTATCATAAAAAAAGATACAGTTTTTGCGGAAAAAAAAAATCAGTTGCAAGCAAGAGAATGTAGTGCGTACCTAAATAAATAAGTAAAATGTTCCCCATAAGCTTTTAAATTAGATAGTTCACTCGATTAAATATGACAAACTAGTATAGAACTCTATACACTTGGCAAGCAAACGAGAGGGCTTTGGAAGAAAGGTGCTTTTATTTAATTTACACCAAGCTGAAATTTCCAAAATAGTACTTCTTTCTCTATTGTGCAAAAGAAATGCCTAATCAGGGCAAGCAAACTGAATGCTGATTATGGGAGTCCATGCTTCAGTCCTTGTAATCTTGGGAATTAGATTCAAAAACCTCCGACATATCGTCTCTGTGCCTCAATCTGAGATCAGTTTGCTTCTGGGCAAACAGTAGTATTTTCAGTGCTGCGTGAAATTGTCAGATGGCCATTGCATTTTCAGACTTAGCCTTTTTAAGTCTGACTTTTCTATAATCAGTGTTTCTTTGTCTACAGATATGTCCTCTATGTGCGACCAAGGTGCGAACCAATATGGCTACACACGTCATCGTGCAACATGAAAGTATATTAAAAATATCCTTCACTTCTTATATTCCCATTTATCAGTTTCACATGGTTACGAATAGTGTAAGGAGTTATAAATTTTTCATAGCTGATTGTAAAGAGCATAGCAAATCTAGATACTGCAGATTCTAACCACTGGCATATTCTCTTGGTTGCAGTGGACCTTGAACTTGCACTTGTTCGTTATAGTTAATTGGAAAGATAGTATTAAATTTCTTGGGATTGATTGTCAGATCACTTGCTGAGCTCCCTGCCTTCCATGACTGAGGTGGAGGGTTCAAACCCCATTATAAGCATAGATGCATTCCCCCAGCCCCCATTCCCCACCCCCACCCAATCTATTTTCTTAAAGGACTTTTTAAAAGATAATATTGAATTTTCCATGTTAACCTTGATATTTGCTTATATGGTTAACTGACATGAAGTAGTCAAATGGCTACTTAATTTGCTTTGTGCGCTGTCTGCTTAGTTCATAACTTCTAACTTCTTCCTTAGTCATTATGTTTAGTAAAGGTAGTGGCAGATGCCATTCCTTCTTTTTATCTCAGTAAAATTAAGGTTTGTTGATAAAGCAGCACTAATTTAATTATGCTGCTTCTAAAGGTTATTAAGTTTGCCATCTTTCCTTTTCAATTAGAAAAAGAAAAAAAGAAACTTTGACCTCTTTCATGTTTTTTGGTCTATTGGAGTTCTTTCAATTTGCTTCTTTCTTTAGGAGAAATGTTATATTTTTTTATGATAGAGCATTGGGGCTTTAGGTTGATTCTCCTTAACACAAACTTAAGCTCTTAGCAAAAAGAAACATCAAAATGGTAAATCTCTCTCAGCCTTATCCTTACTGAGGAAAGAGTTGCTGAGTGTTTATTTGGAAAAGAAGTCCAGCTATGTTAGTCCTTCTTCAAATACGGAAACCAACCAGTTACTGTTATCAGTTGTTGGCAATCAGCAGCCTGCCAGAAGTTCTCATACAAGACAGCCCTGCGCTTCAGCCGAAGCAAGTTTATCCAGGAACAGCCTAGATGACCATATTAGTGAAAGGTAAGAAGGTTGTTATGTTTTAATTTCAACAGTTTCGTCCTAGTTTGTTTCTCTCTCTTCTCTTATCATCTGCCAGCGTCAAACGGCACTAATTATTATCATGATGAAAAAGCCCAAATTAATGGACAAAAGAAAGCTAGATCTATAGGACTAAGCGCCCAATATTCAACCATTTATTAGAAGCTTGTTTTTCGTCAATTATTGTCATTGCGAACTAATTGAAGAGCAATAAGTTGTAGCAAGATTTGAACTTAGAACCGGGCTTGAACTGATTGCTGAGACAACTGGAGCACACAGGCTTGGTAGGTAGCTAACTAGTTATAGGTCCATTTATTCATCAAGAATAAATGCCCCAATTTTTGCTTGTTTGAATTTCATTAAGCACCCAACGGTATGGCCTTGTGGTCAATGAGGTGGGTTAAAAGAATATGGCCTTGTGGTCAATGAGGTGGGTTAAAAGAACATGAGGTCTAAGGTCTCAGGTTCAAATCTCAGCTGAGACAAAAACATTAGGTGATCCTTTCATTTGTTATAGCATGTCCACTCTTGGTGGACAGAGTTACCTAGTACCTGTTGCTGGTAGGAGGTGACAAGTATCTCGTGGATTTAATTGAGGTGAGAGAAAGCTGGCTCGGACACCACGGTCATCAAAAAAAAAAAATCTGTTTAAGTGGAGTGCATGGAAATGGATAATTATCTATACTAGGTAGTGTTATTTTCAAAAAATAAAATCTATACTGGGATTGTTACTTGGATTTTCTTTTGATTGCTGCCTTATTGTAATTTTTATGCATTGGATTTCTGGATTATGCCACAGGTGAACTTGCGGTAGGTTAGATGAATCCGAGAACGAGGTGTCCTTAGAAATTTTGCCTATGCTGGATTTGTCGGAGTACTTTACATATAATTTCAAATTGTGAGAGAAAACCAAATCCAACCATTTGCACATGGTAGGGTAGGAATACCAATGCTTGATCCCTAAGTTTTTGGATTTGGTTTTTTACTTGCAATGGGAAATGCTCTAGATCCATTTGCTAAAAGGTAAAATGCTTCAGTCAGAAGAAGCTACCAGTTTTCAAATAAAAAATACTTCAGTCAGAAGGTTTTTAACATAGAGCCAACTTCAAGAACTCATGGAACTTCTTTTCTTGTGATTTCTCCCAAATTTGTAACTTTCTTATCATAGATGGACAATAAGAAGGGGAGCCTTGGAGTAACTGGTAAAGTTGCTGCCACGTGACCAAGAGGTCAAAGGTTCGAGCCTTGGAAACAGCCTCTGGCAGAAATGCAGGTAAACGATGTACAATAAACCTTGTGGTTGGGCTCCTCTCCTGACCCCGTGTGTAGCGGGAGCTTAGTGCACCGGGTTGTTTTTTTTTTTTTTTTTTTTTTATCATAGATGGACAATAGGGCAACAAAAAAGGTGAGACACCATTTAAGTTTGTCCTCCCCAATCTGTTTAGCACCTGGAAGCACACCAGGGTTGAATCTGATACCTGATGCTTCATCCAACAGTCCCTCCTTTTCTTCCTTATCTTATTTGTGCTATATTTCTTCTTGACCTTCGTTATTCATTTTCAGTTTGTCAAATCATCAGTTTAACGCCTTCCCTTTTCTAATTTGTGTAGTCATTTGCACAATAACTCATTAGCCCTATGGTAAACATCCTCCTGAACTAAACCTTAACCCCAAAGAAGCTGTTTTCATTCAATTAGCAAAATCAGTTTTTTTTCTTTCACGAATGACTCAATTTTAGATAGAAATAATGATTATTTGAAATGAATATAGCAGGAAGCAAATCTTGTGATGATAATGTACTTCATAATAGATAAGTGGTCTTTCTCCAAAATATTTTAGCTGGGAAAGCTAGAAATTATTTTGGTTTAAGTGTCCATGAAGCTGAATTTGGAACTTGAGTTGTTTTGAGAATATTAGTTGCATCTTTCCTCACTGGATAATTGCTACATGTTATCTAGGAAGCAGTATTATCTTTTTGATTTCCTGCATCTCCTAACTTTAATGTGGTTGAATGGGAAAAAGTTTGACTCTTTTCATTTCATCATATCCTTGCCAAAGAAGCTCCCAAGCATCTCCTTCAACGGAAAAGGATCAAGAAGAGAAGGTCCAGATATCCGAATTCGTGAAAGGACTATTGTTCTCCACGATGCTCGAAGACTGTCTATGAGACTGAACCATATTGCTTTTTTTTCCGTTCTATGGCTAACTAGCACAGAAACTCTTTGAAGATGCTCCCTGAAATATGCTGATAAGTTCGCTAGCAACTAGAGGCTGTTAGATGGAGTTAAAGCTGCCCTCACCTGCTGTTGACTTGCTCCCATTTGGATGACGTGGTTGTTGATGTGAAGATGTGTTCAGTTGATGTGCCTTAACACAAGAAGTAACGATTGACTCGACTTCCTTTTCCCTTTTTCGGCTAACTGATGTAGCTTATACAACTTCTTGATTATCCTAAAAGGTTCTTTATTCTTATAGTCAGATCCAAAAGATTATGTTGCATGTTTACAGTCGAGTCACATTTGCAAAAGAAATTAGATGTGATTCTTTCAATTCATTGTGATGATTTCAGGTGCAAATTTCTTCAACTATATTATGTGTCCTTTCTTCGTAATAGTTTATATTCATGGAGACTTAAAGCAGGGTGAGTAAAAGGTTCAAGGGGTTTATTATGATTTCAATGCTGTTTGAGAATCATCTAAACAGACTTGTAGGTGTTACACCTGCAGGGTGGCCGAATTGGTTACACCTTCAAGATTTACTTATTTTTCAGAAGAAGCTTTGCTACTTTCTGACACAAATTTGCTGAACACAGAATTCAAAATGTTACATTGACCATTTAGAAAAATATCAGCAATGGTTAAAAAGAAATTAAATTAGCTATTGAAAAGTCACGGAGAAAAAACACTTCAATTTAATTTGAATAGCTCATGGAGTCTTCTGGTTTGTATAACTTACAAGGAGACATTGTCGAACAAAACGGTGTTAAACATTTTATGATATCCTAAAGGCAAGGCATGCATGATAATTGTGGGAGAATACCTTGTAAGGTGTTACAGGAGACAAAAAAAAATAGGGTCTGGTACATTATAACTTCTGCTAGACATGGGATCTGGATTGTTGGACTACAGAATACACTTCCATTCATCAGAATAAATTTGGTATTAAATTATTCTCATCAGTTATAAATTGAACTAGATTATCCTGCGGCGAAGAAAAAGCATCACTCAAGCACCGTAGATTTGCAAAGATCACTCACGTTGCCTATATTTCGAAGCAAGACCCTTTGTCTGATTCAGGTTCCCTGGCTTCTATTCTCAGGGTACAGAACCATTTCAGTTAGGACTCTACTAAGCATGCAAAAAAAGCATGCAAAAAGAGTAATCTGAAACATAAAATTTGATCATTATCTATCAAATAGCGGCACGTTTGCTTGAACATGAACTCAGAAAATCATTCAGCTCTTAGCATCAACGTCAATAATACTTTGTGCCAAACCAAAGTCCAAAGTGAAGAACTTCACTGCACAATATTCTGAGGATCCTCAACGCCTATGGAATCTAAAGATGCTAATTTAAGGAAAGAAATAACAAGATTGCAATTTTAGGAATGCAGCATATTGGTTGTATGAGTTTGACAAACTATAGGAAATATTTCTATCAATTTGTATGTGCAGTCCAAAATACAGGTTCCAAGTTTCTCGTCACTATCACTCATCAAGAACTTCTGTTCCTGACTGAACAAAGATAACATTCCTATCCATATCAGAACATAATAATACTTTGGCCACCCTAGCAAAGCAAAACAGGCAGGGCAGCAAGGGATGAGGATTCCTGTCACATCTCGGGAAACAATCATAAGGTACAACGAAGCAACTTCTCCACTGTGAGAGTCAAATAGACTTTCTTTGGAGTCCTCAGGCCTGTCCGAGCTTTTCTCCTTCAATTCAAAACAAAAACCTTCCACAGTAGAATGGAAGGCTTAACGGAGATAGGATCTTTGACCAAGCTTTAATTGGTGTCAGAGTCTGGGGTATTAGATCTCAAAACTGTTCAACCGAACTAACAATCTGAACTTCTCCCCATTGATCAGAAAAAATTAGGAGCATCAACAGCTGCGTCATTTCCATGGAGAATAGTGCAGACGGAAGAACTGGTAATCAGGAAGGATAACATGCAAGCGCCGAAGCCAACTGTCTGCAACTTGCAATAGAGAATTTTCTTGCTCGGATTCATGAGGTCCACATGGACTCAAGATTGAGTTTTTCAGTTTGTAAGCAGCAAGGCCAAAGACTGGTAGAGAAATTCTTGAGCATGGATTTACATTCCCAAGAACTTTCCTACCAGTTACGCCATGATAGCGTGGTTGGACTGCACTCAAAGCTGGGAAAATGACACAAAGATTACTCCAGAATAAGCACTGGGAAGTAGAAAAACACATACATAAAACAAATACATAAGTCAGTCTGTTGTGCACACAGAGAGTGGGACAGGACATACCTCTTGATTGTGTGGACAAAGAATGAAAGGTTAGAAAAGAAGCGTCCAGATCCCGCAATGTGGGACCCATGGGTATTCTGTATATTGGATACCTATAATAGACAGTGTGAGTCGCAAACTAAAATGTGAAATAAGAGCTTCAAATATCCTCATCATGTTGCAGACTACTATAACTTCTACGGAATTGAGAACATACCAAGCTACAGAAATCCAACTAGAAGGCAGTAAATCAGAGCTCCTGCACTTCTTCAGCTCTGGAAATTGAGATGCCAAAACTGCCATCTGATAAAGAAGAGAGGAATACAGAACAAAATACCCATTTAGGATAAAGATGTGGATTCTTTTCCAAACACTAACAAGTGATGTACCTTGTCCGCCAATGGTCTCCGATGATGTGGTTGCTCATGCTCCAAATACTCAAACATGAGTAGCCCAGGAAACTTAGAAATTTCAGCTTCATCGCTCGATGAACCTGTGACAGCCTTATCGCTCAACGACAGTCTATCAAGTCGTTGGGCATTTAGATTTACAAGACTATGCTGGTTCCGCAATCCATCAGAAGAGGATATGGACCGCCTCTCCACTTCACAGTCACTGCTTCCACCACTGCTGGTCTCCCTTGATGAGTCAGCATCACCCTCTTCACCAGGCCTCCTGGACAAAAATAAAAGGAGCAAAAGATACAAGGTAGATAGATGTTAAATACCCAGACACACCACATTAAAGTTATATTTAGGTGAAAGAAAGAAAAATTACCTAAAATATCCAATTAAATTGTCCTAATAAAGACAATCATAAAAGTAAAGCGGACTGTTGACATGTAGCAATCAGCTAATCTGCTTGAACCAAACACATTAGTAATAATTTTTTTGTGAGATGAGTAAAATACATGATATGTTAACAAGCTTCTTCCTTGCTTTACAGCTTATTCTTGGAGAACATGCGCTTACTGGAAAAAAATTCCTGGTGAACATGTCCGGGTAAGTACTAAAAAAACAAGTCTCACCATCATATAACGAAGATGTACCAAGTGCCAAGTTACTTTAGCTACTTCAATAGCTAAAGTGTGTTTCAAAAGTTCGAAGCAAACCCTGTTTCTCACTGAACCATTTTCAGCTGCTTCAGTTTCCCATCTCACACGTATCACAATAAAATAACCCCAGAACATTTGAATCCTGCACTAATTTGGCATGTGTGTTTCATTACCATGAGATGGTAATATCATGAATCCGTAACATCAACCATTGCTAGCCAATGGGAAATGCCAAACAGATAAAAAGTCCAAAGTTGTCGATACAAAACTTTGCCTTGAAACCAAAAAGTTTAATTTCACAAAAAGGATTAGCAGAACCAACATGAGTTACAGACGTTAGTCCAGAACTTATGAAACTGCTGGGTGCCCTAAAAAGTACATCTACCATTTACCAAGCACGGGAATTGCCGAATAACCTATCCAGTAAGGCGGTAGGGTGAAGTCCACCCCCCATCTTATAAC
Organism: Withania somnifera; assembly: GCA_039654485.1. Taxonomy (NCBI): domain Eukaryota; kingdom Viridiplantae; phylum Streptophyta; class Magnoliopsida; order Solanales; family Solanaceae; genus Withania; species Withania somnifera. Next base: position 15,966,308 of record JBDJHY010000116.1, on the reverse strand, counting down.
ACGCACTTCACAGAGCAGATAGATAGTAATATAACATAAGGAGAGAGAGCAAGTGTTAATCCAATCAATTAAAAATTGTTTAAAATGGTTAGCGAGATGACATGGATAATAGTAAAATACCGCTATTAGCTCAATAATAATGATGCTTAAACGACACCCAGACTAGAATCTCAACAATACTCAGACAAGTCATGACAAGTGTGATTAACAAAAAACTTTAAATATAACATGTTTATCATTTCATTACCTTTTAAAAGATTACCATGTATCAGCAGATAGTAGACTGGGTTGTCCAACAACATTCTTAGGACATCAAAAATGCTTGAAGAATGGAAATGGAGGACAATGATCCGTACAAGAACAAGGTGATATTCAGAATTGCAACTATAGGGGTATCAAACTATTAAGCAATAGTATGGAAGTTTGAGATAGGATGGTAGATAGGAGGGTGAGGAAGTGTGTGTCTATTATTGAGAAACAATTTGAATTCATGTCGGGGGCACAGCACATAAGTCATTCATCTGGTGACGAGATTGGTGGAGCACTACTGGAAAAGGAAGAGAAAGTTACCTATGGTTCTCATTGACCTTAAAAAGGCATATAAAAAAGTTCGGGGAGGGGGGGGGGGGGGTGTATGGAGATGTCATAGAGGTTAAAGTAGAACTTGAAACTTACATTAGGGTAATTAAGGGCACGGATGATGAAGCCAAAAAAAAAAGTGAGGACAATGGGAGGACACTCAAAGCGCTTCCTAGTAGTGATGGGGTTGGACCAGGGATTAATGTTTAGTCTGTTTTATTTGCCTTGATGATGGGGGAGGTATCATGGTGTATGTTATATGTATAAGGTATAGTATTGATTAACGGGATATGCAGTAAGCTGGAGGTTTGGAGACGAATCCTGGAGTCTAAAGGATTCAGGTTGAGCAGGACTACGAGAGAGAGTACTTAGAGTGCAAGTCTAGTAACGTTATTCACGAGGGCAGATGTGGAAGTGAAAATCGATACTTAGTTAGTCTTCATGAAAGAGAGTTTCAAGTACCTTACATTTATAATTCAAGAAAATTGTTGAGGATGTCACACTTTGTATTGGAATAGAATGGATGAAATGGAGACTCGCATCAGGTGTTGTGTGATTAGAATGTGCCACCATGTGATTAGAATGTGCCACCAAGCCCTAATAACAAGTTTTTATAAAGTGGTTGTTAGACTATCAAAACTAATAATTATAGGGGTATTAAGTTGATAAGACACATTGTAAAAGTTTGGGAGAAAGTGGAGGAGATAAGCTTAAGAAGGAAATTTCTATCTTCGAGAACCAATTTAGTTTTATGTCGGGGCCATTGACTACGAAAGTCATCTAGCTTGTAAGTGGAGCTATATAGGAAAAGGGAAAGGGATATGCATATGGCATTCATTGACCTTGAAAAAGCATACAACAAAGTTCTGAGAGAGGTTCTATGGAGATGTTTGGAGAGTAGAGGTGTTCCAATCATGTACACTAGGGCCTAGACATGTATGATGGAGCTAAGACACACGGACCGGGGGGTGGGGGTATTGGGTTGCATTAGGTATCGTCTCCTAGCTTGTTCTTATTTGCTTTGGCGATGAATGTTCTGACGTGATGCATTTAAGGGGAGGTGCCTTGGTGCGTGTTATTTATTGATGACATTTTATTGATTGTTGAGGTGCGTGGAGGAGTTAACGACAAGCTAAAGGTATGGATACAGACCCTAGAGTCTAAGGGTTTCAGACTAAGCAGGACTAAGATAGATTACGCGGATTGCAAGTTCAGTGATGCGCTTCACAGAGCGAATATGGAAGTGAGGTCGGATTCTAAGTCATCTCCAATAAAAGGAGTTTCAAGCACATTTGGGGCTATTATCCAAGACAATGAAGAGACTGACAAAAACGTCTCACATCGCATCGGTGCAAGCTGGTTGGGATGGAGGCTAGCTTCTGGTGTCTTATATGATAAAAGTGTTGCTAAGATGTAAAGATAAGTTCTACAGAGTAGTCTTTGTTGTATGGGACAAAGTGTTGATCAGTCAAGAACTCTCATGTCCAGAAGATGAAACTTGCGAAAATGAGAATGTTCAGATGAACGTATCGTCTTACTTGAAAAAAGATGTAAGAAATTAAAATATTCAAGCCAAGGTAGAAGTGGCTTCCACGGCAGACAAGATGCGAGAGTCTAGATTGAGATGGTTGGGACATGTCAAGAAAGATGCACAGAAGCCCCGATAAGGAGGTGTGAGCAATTGGCGTTGGAGGGTTCGAGGAAAGGAAGGGAGAGGCCGAAGAAATATTAGGGAAAGGTAATCAGAAATGACATAAAAAGTTTTCAGCATATCGAGGACATGGCCAGGAAATGGAGATTGGTGATTCGAGTAGACGAATTGTAGTAGATAGTTTTACACCTGGTTTCTCAAGCAAGTAGTACTAGTATTATTTTCGATATTTTTATTAATTTTTACTAATTTACTATTTCAAGATTAATGCTTGTTGTCTTGAAAGCCTCTTACTTTCGTCCTATCCTGCTATTTATTATGACTTCATGAATGTTGGATTTTTGCTTTTTTTGAGCCGAGAATCTTCAGAAACCACCTCTTAAACCTGACTAAGTAGAGGTAAGGTTTGCGTGCATTCTACCCTCCCCAAATCCCATTTGTGGGACTATACAAGGCATGTTTGTCGTAAGACCATTTATGTTGTATAAGGAAGAGTATTAACTGTGAAGAACTCGCACATCCAGAAAATGAAAGTAGCAAAATGAGGATGTTCAGATGAATGTGTATAATACTAAGCAAAATAAGATTAGGAACAAGGATATACAAGACAAGGAGGGAGTGGCCTCTGTAGTGGACAAAATGAGTGAAGCGAAACTCAAATAGTTTGTTTATATGAAAAGGAGATACTCGGTGCCCCGTGAGGAGATATGAGAGGTCGACTATCATGAATCTAAGGAGAGGTAAATGTAGGCCAAAAATGTATTGGAGAGGTGATTAGACGGAACTTGAAACACTTGCAGCTTATCAAGGAGATGACCCAGATAAATGAATAAGATAAACGAATATAGAGGTTAAGGATTGAATTAGAAGGTTAATAGGTAGTCTCGTTGTCTAGTTTTCCTTATCAATGATATTAGCATTTTTTCCTCCTACTTTCTTATACTTCAAATTTATTATTACTTGTTTCCTTTGCTTCAGTTACTATATAATTGTTTATTGTATTTTCTTTTTCTCTTTTTTTTTCCTCTACATGTGCTTATTGCGCCTTCCATTCAATGTGATATCATCTTACCATTTGCATTTATATGCTTGTGGTTAACTAAAGGAGAACTATTTAATTTACAATCATTAATTTAACTAAAGTAGGGGTTAAGCACATCCATAACTTCAAGAAAATGAAAAATTGGCCAAATGATATTATCAAATGCAACCAAATATAAAATCTATGCTTTAAAAATTTTCTTCTATGAGCATATTTTCTACGAACATATCACACTTCCTCAACACGCATGAGACTATCCATCCAAGAGTTAAAGAGACCATGGATAGATGATATGGACAAAATAATGGACTATAATATAAAACATCATATGCTACCTCCAGAAAAAGAAAACATCATATGTTATTTACTAAACTTTTTATGTTATCAAAAGGAATAAATAGCTATCGTAAGCAAACTTATGATATAACTATCGCTGCTTCAATTTTAAGGCATCATTGGCAACAATGAGACATTCCCATAAATGACTATTCAATGGTAGTTATTGCCTTAAATCAAACTTCAAGTTCATAAAATCCATACTCCATGTGAATTACACTGGGTATGTTGTTGTTATATAGTTGTTGAAATCTCTTAATAAAGAGATGACTTCTACCAAAAATGAAAATAAACAAAAAACGGAAGGTTGTTGCTATACATTTGGAGTAATTCTATTGCATCGTTTCTATGAGTATTATGCGGCAATGAGAATCCTAACATGTAGCTAAAGGTGTGATCCCACAGCTGAAAACTTGAGGAAGATGAGGATTACATATGTTAGTTAGAGTCTCATCCGTAAACAAAATAAAGGGCATCCCGGTGCACTAAAACTCCCGCTATGCGCAGGGTCCGGGGAAGGGCCCGACCCATAAAAGGTCTATTGTGTGCAACCTTATTTTATATTTATGCAAAAAACTGTTTCCAAGACTTGAACCCATAACCTCCTGGTCACGTGGAGTCTCATCCGTAAACAATTGGAAAAAATGTGAATCATTTCTTACTACGTCGCCAGGTAGAAACACATCTACAGTGGAATATCTTAAGATGTTTAGGAATACAATGGACCATGTCGGCAACCATGAAGAATGCATTATTGGGCCTTTAGAAAAGACATCGGGCTTTAGATGTTGCTCATTTATCACATTGTTGACAGTATGGAGGGAGAAAAAAGTAAAGATCTCTAGAAGGGAAAGCTTGATTTTATACATCCGAGGAGTAGTATCCTATTTTTAATGTCGTCTCGGTACACCCATGAGGTTCTTGTTATATAGAAGATAGGATGTGTCTTTTCCCATTACTTATAAAATTTAATTTATGTGATAAAAATAGAGAAAAAAATCAACATCTCCGTCTCAAGGAATTAGCCAATCAAAACAATTAACTTAATTCATTCCAAGCTAAAGCTTGTGATTCTATGTTGTAATCCACTCAAACATAACCTCTTTTTTTCTTTTAATTTAATCCACTTAAACTGAACTAAGCAATTGAAAAACTAAGAAGGATAGCTGAACACCAATTCAGATTGCATTTGGCAAGCAGGATAAGCATTAAGAGAAATGACAAATAACTATATAACAATTAAACAGACAAATTAGCACAAACAAAGAAAAGAGTGTCAAAAGTTAGCTTACCTAATGCGTGAAGATGGCTTTGATGGATCTACGTACAACTGGATGCCTGATAAGAAAGGTACATAATATTGTATAATTGAATCTTTCCCATTCAACAATATTGGCACGCCCACACCATAGACACTCCATTCGCTAAAAGCTTCCCAAAGATCCCCAAGGCTATAAAATAGAATTGGCTCTGCTTCTCTAATTCTACGGCCTCTTACATGCACCTGTCCATTCCAAGCATGATAAGACGACAAATATTCTTTACTTTTGATGCTATTATATTCTTAGTGCAAAGCATACGGGTCAAAAAGCAAATTGCACTTGATTCCTAGATATGAAAAATGCCACTGAAAAGTCAAATTTGAAATGAAAAATCAGAAATTTTAGGATCATGGAAAAGCAAAGCAAACAGCATTTTCTTCCTAAACATGAGACTACAACTACTGCCCTTCAATCCCGAACTAGCTTAGTTCAGTTGATATGAATCCACAATAGCCATTCCATTCCAATATGCAATAGAAAATGTAATGAAAAACAATAACTTAATCTGTTAGCAACTCATTTAGTGATTGTTTAAGAAGAGCAAAGAAAGTAAAATGTTGCTCTAAAAGTTTGGGTTATCTTAAAAATCAATAGCTGTATTAGCTTATAACTCAGAGAATGAATGTAGAGCCTCTTCTCAAACAATGAACAACGAAATCACACAAGTGTGGTCTATGGAAGGTAGAGTGTACACAAACTTTAACCCTACCTCATATGTGGGACCAGAAAAGCAAATAAGTGAAGAATGCATTATCGGGCCTTCTGACAACGAAAGAAAAGACATTGGAGTTTTGTTTCATAGTTGGTGATTCATGTGAAAACAC
>JBDJHY010000116.1:15943739-15960454 GCA_039654485.1 Withania somnifera | reverse complement strand
AGAGTGTTGAGCAGCCAAGAACTTTCATGTCCAGAAGATGAAAGCTACAAAAATAAAGATGTTTAGATGGATGGCACACAAGGGTGTGGCCTAGTAGTCAATGAAGTGGGTTGAGAACCTGAGGTCTCAGGTTAAAATCCCAATAGAGGCAAAAGAACACTAAGTGATCTTCCCATCTCCTAAACTTGGGGGACATAGGTACCTGGTATCTATTGATGGTGGGAGGTGGAAAGTATCCCATTAATTTAGTCGAGGTGTATGAAAGCGCGCTTCGACACCATGGTTATTGAACAAAAGGTTGTTAAGATGAATATATGGGCTTGCTAGGAGAGATATGGTTAGAAATGAAAATATTCGAGCCAAGGTGGAAGTGGGCAGACGAGATGCGAGAGACAGGATTAAGATGGTTTCGGCATGTCAAGAGAGATGCATAGACACTCCGATGAGGAGGTTTCAGAGGTTGACGTTGGAGGGTCTGGGGAAAGATAGGGGTAAGTCGTAGAAGTATCGGCAAGAACTGATCAGACATGACAAGGCAAGTTTTCAACTTATCGAGGAAATGGCCAGGGTATGGAGATTGGTGATTTGGGTAGAAGCATTGTAGTTGATAGTTTTGCACCCGATTTCTCCAACTATTAATATTAGTATTATTTTTTATATTATTATTTTATTTATTAATTTACTATTTTTGTATCCATATTCGTTTTCCATTAATGTTTGTTGTCTCGAATGCTTATACTTCTTATTGCCCTGTTATTTTTTATGTCTTCATGAATGTTATGTTTTCGCTTTCTCTTTCAAGCTGGGGATCTCCAAAAACAACCTATCATACATGACAAGGCAGAGGTAAGGTCTGCGTACACTCTACCCTTCCGGACCCCACTTGTGGGACTATACAAGTATGTTTTTGGTTAAACTATTTGTGTTGTATAAGAGTGGAGTATTAGCCAATCGAAAACTCGCACATCCAGAAAATAAAAATACAGAGGATGTTGAGATGAATGTGTAACAATACTAAGCAAAACAAGATTAGGAACAAAAATATTCAATACATGGTGGAAGTGGCCTCTACGCGGGACAAAATGAGTGAAGCGAGATTCACGTAGTTTGTTTATATGAAAAGGAGATACTCATATGTCCTAGTGAGGAGATGTGAGAGATTGACTATCATGGATCTACCGAGAAGTAAAGGTAAGCAAAAAATGTACTGAAGAGATGCGATTAGACAGGATTTGAAATGCTTGCAGCTTATGAAGGACATCAATATGAAGTTCGAGATTAGAATAGAAGGTTATTAGGTAGACGCGTTGTCTAGTTTACTTATGAGTGATATTAGTATTTTTTTCCTCCTACTTTCTTATACTTCAATTTTGTTATTACATGTTGTTTCCTTTGTTTCAGTTATCATGTAATATGTTGGCGCTATTGGTATTCTTCATTGCATTTTTTTTCTTCTTGTTTATTCCTCTACATGTGCTTATTGAGCCTTCCGTCAAATGTGATACCATCTTAACATCCACATTTATACACTTGTGGCTAACTTAAGGAAAACTATTTAATTTACAATCACTAATTTGACTATAGTAAAGGTTAAGTACATCCACAACTTATAGACAAAGAAAAACTGGCCAGATGATATTATCGAATGCAACCAAATGCAAAATATATATTTGAACTATTTCTTCTATGACCATATTTTCTACGAACATTTGCAATTCCTCCACACATATGAGAGCATCCATCCAAGAGTTAAGAGACCATAGATAGATGAAATGGACAAAATAATGGACCTCCTAAAAACGAAAACATTGCATGTTATTTAGTAAACTCTTTAAGTTATCAAAAGGAATAAATCGTTATCCTAAGCAAATCTATGATATAACTATTGCTACTTCTATACTAAGGCATCATTGGAAACAATGAGACATTCCCATAAATGGCTATTCAATGGTAGTTATTGCCTTAAACTAAACTTCAAGTTCATAAAATCCATAATTCATGTGAAATCCAATTCCCCCTTGAGCTTCTTTTCAGCCTAATCATCTCTATACTCAATTTTTGGCATGCATAGTTATTAAGTCTCCTTCCTTCTTATGTTAAGAGAAGTCTCCTTCCTTCTTTGATTGCACCTTTTTTAGCCGAGGGTTGAGTTACTTGGTACTTGTTGGTGGGAGGTAGCAGGTGTCTCGTGGATTTAGTTAAAGTGCACGAAAGCTGGCCCAGACAGTAAGGTCATAAAAAAATAATCTTTCCATCCCACAAAGGTAGGAGTAAGGTCTACATGTACAAACTATCCTCTCCAGATCCCACTAATGAAATTACACTTGGTATGTTGTTGTAGTTGTATAGTTGTTGAAGTCTCTTGATAAGGGAGTAACTTCTACAAGAAATGAAATAAACAAAAAAGAAAGGTTGTGGCTATAGTTTTGGAGTAATTCTACTGCAATGATTCATTTCTATGAGTATTATGCAGCAGTGAAACAATCATAATATAGCTAAAGTTGTGATCCAACAACTGAAAACCTGAGGAAGCTGGGGATTACATATGTTAGTTGGTACTTCATGTGTCCACTCTGGACAAAATTTAGATCATTTCTTACTAAAATGTCAGGTAAAAGCACGTCTATGGTGGGATACTTAAGATTGTTAAGGATACAATGGACTGTGTCGGCAACTATAAAGAGTGCACTATTGGGCCTTTACAAAACGAAGGAAAAGACATCGTGCTTTGGATGTTGCTCCATTAGCACTCTGTTGACAGTATGGAGGGACAAAACACTAATAGAGTTTTTGAAGGAATAGAGCTTGATTTTATAAATTTGAGGACTAGCCTCCTATTCTTAATGTCTTTTGGTACACCCATGAGTTCTCATTATATAGAAGATTGTATGTGTCTTTCCCCATTACTTATAAAATTTGATTTATGTGATAAAAATAGAAAAACAAAATCAATATATTTGTCTCGAGGAATTAGCCAATTAAAACAATTAACTTAATTCAGTCCAAGTTAAAGCTTGTGATTCTACAATGTAATTCACTCTAACATAACCTTTTTTTTATATATATATAATTTAACCCACTGAAACTGAACTAAGGAATTGAAAAGTTAAAAAGGATAGCCGAAGAGGACACCAATTTAGATGGCATTTGGCAAGCAGCATAAGCATTGAGAGAAATAGCAAATAACTGTAGACCAATTAAACAGAATTATTAGCACAAATAAAGAAATAGAGTGTCAAAATTTCACTTACCTAACGCGCTAAGACGGCTTTGATGGATCTACGTACAACTGGATGCCGGATAAGAACGGTACATAATATTGTACAATTGAATCTTTCCCATTCAACGATATTGGTACGCCCACACCAAAAACACTCCACTCACTAAAAGCTTCCCAAAGATCCCCAAGGCAATAATATAAATTTGGCTCTGCTTCCCTAGTTCTACGGCCTCTTACATGCACCTGTCCATCCCAAGCATGACAAGACGACAAATATTCTTTACTTTGATGTTACTCTATTCTTGATACAAGCATACACGTCAGGAAAAAAATTGCACTTGATTCCTAAATATGAGAAATGTGACTGGAAAATTAAATCTTGAAATGAAAAATCAGAAATTTTAGGTAACGAAAGCAAAGCAAACAGAATTTGCTTCCTAAACATAAGACTACAATTACTACCCTTCAATCCCGAAATAGTTTATTTCGATTGATATGAATCCTCAGTATCCATTCGGTTCCAATATGCAACAGAAAGTGTAATGAAAAACAATAACTTGAAATCTGTAAGCACCTCATATGATGATTGTTTAAGCAGAGAAAAATAAGTAAAATGCTGCTCTAAAAGATTGCGTTATCTTAAAACTCAAAAGTTGTATTAGCTTATAACTCAGAGAATGAATGTGAAGCCTCTTCTCCAACAATGAACAAAACAACATACTCGTGTGATGGGGTCTGAGAAGGGTAGAGGATATGCAAATCTTACCCCTAGAGGTAAAGAAAGAATGTGGAACCAGAAAAGCAAATAAGTGAAGAATGCATTATTGGACCTTCAGAAAACAAAATAAAAGACATTGGACTTTTGTTTCATTAGTTGGATGATTCATGTGTAACACTCAGAGAAGAAGTGGATCATTTCTTACTACATTGTCAGGTAGAAGCACGTCTACGGTGGGATATCTTAAGATGGTTCAGGATACAATGGACCATGTCAACTGTGAAAAATGCAACATTGGCCTTTAGAGAACGAAAGAGAAAATATCAGTCCTTGGATGTTGCTCCATTAGCACTCTGCGGATAGTATGGAGAAAGAAAAAAATAAGAGTTTTTGAAGGTAAGAAGCTTCATTTTGTACATCTGAGGAGTAGTCTCCTATTTTCAATGTCAATTTAAAGCCTGTGATTCTATGTTGTAATCCAATCAAACATAAACTCGTTTTTCTTTTAATGTAATCCACTCAAACAGAACAAAGCAATTGATATGAATCACAAACTAGTTCAGTTCAGTTCAGTTGATACTTGCTATGAATCCTCAATATCCATTACGCTCCAATATGCAATAGAAAGTATAATGAAAAACAAGAACTTGAAATCTATAAGCAACTCCAGCCTCATTTGATGATTATTTAAGCAGAATAATAACAAAAAGAAGTAAAATGTTTCTCTAAAAGATTGCATTATTTTTTTAAGAATGAATAGCTGTATTAGCTTAAAATAACTTTTAAAAAAAACCCTGTTATACCTCAGGAAAATGCTGGGCGGGCACAAAGGGAGTAACAGATTCCATCAAACGATCCAAATTAGTAACATTTACATTAGGTGGCCTTGGTGGTGAAGCCGCCGAACTTATAGAGGGCATTTTCGACAATGTAGCAGTCACATCATCCGTATCCGTCCTGTTCCCCACTTCAGCAACAGCCGCCGCCTCAACTTTACCTACTCCTCTCTGCAACGACTGCTGTTTCTGCTGCTGTTTCTGTAACTGCTGTTGCCTACGCATAGCAGGAGGATTGTAAAATCTGTCACCGCCATGGCTTCGCGACACCGCGAAGCTTCCAGAACCAGACATTGCTCACTCACAATTTTGTAAAAAAAATAATAATAATAAATTGGTGAAAATTCAGCAACTGCAAATGAAGAGATTTGTGAAGTGAGATTTGAAATGAAAGTGCAAAAAACAAATCAAGAATTGGGAGTTTCAGTAATTAGGGTTTTTGAGGTTTTGGGGAGGTTAGCATCAATGACTTGTTGAGTTTCTGAAGGCGGAAAAAAAATGAAAAAAAAAAAAAGAAGAAAATATTTATATTTAAAATAAAATAAAAATAAAAGGAAAGGGGGGTTTTGTGGAGAAGAAAAAAGGGCATTGAGCTTTCAGCGGGTATTACCCAATCAGAGAAATTGGCTTGACCCGTATTACCTACCCCTCGGTACTTGAATATTCCCATATGCCATTTGGTTCTTGGTTTTTTTCCCACCATTTTTTATAGTAATAATTTTTAAGTATAATAAATAAATATAATTTCTAACTTAATCTTAAATTATAAATATGATTTTTAACTTTTTGTTGTGCACAAATTCTTATATAAAGTCCAACAAGTAGATACATATATTTTATATGGCATAATATATATAAGGCGTTATATTAAATATGAAATTATCACGTAAAACAATACATAAGACACTTGTCAAACTAAAGGACATATTTATATATTATGTCTAATTTTAAATACATGGCTAAATATTTGGATAGTCCAAAATGATATCACTTCTAATCCAACTTTACATATCATCCTTACTACGGTACATAACTAATATTTTCTTCATTTTATTTTAGTTGATTTTCTTATAAAAAATTAATTATTTTAATCTACTTGTTCAGCTTATAAAATTAAAAGAAATTTATCATAATCTTCAAATACTACACATTATTAAATAATCATATAAAATATATAATAGCAAATTTATATTTTTAAAGAATAATTAATAAGCATAATTTAATAAAATAAATTTTTAATAAATAGTTTATATCTATATTATATTAAAGGCATGAAAACCCTATGAAAAATGATTTGAACTTTTCGTCCTTCATTAAAAGATCCTTCGGTAGATAGTACGATTTTCACTTTTTTCTATATTTATTATTTAATTATTTTTTTTATATTTAGAATCTATAACACCGAAAATTTATGGTAAGAGAAATGTATTTAAAAGTTAAGGAGTTCTAAAAAATTTGATAAAGGTAAAATATATGGTAAGAGGAATCAAAAATATATGGTAAAAGAAAAATATTTATTCACGGCTTTACCTTTAAAAAAATCTCTAGAATTTCATATACATTTATTATTTCAAAGTCCTAATATATTTATTTTAAAATCTTAACAAATTAGACCTACTATTCTTATTGTTGTTGCCGTAATTTTTTTTATTTCAATATATTTGTAATTTTTAACTATAATAAATATGTCATGGTGTCCAAATATATCATTTAAATAGACATCTCATTTATTCTAATAGCAAATGCTACCTTTTAATAGTTTTTTCCTTTTTGCTTATAAATTTATGATTAACGAAAGACACACGTGTGAAGCAAATATTAAAAGTGAGAAGACGATTAAAAAATTTTATTGAACTTTTTCTCCTTCATTAAAGAATCTACAATAAAATCATTATTCATTATTTTTTTAATTTTAAAAAATTAAAAATTAATAAAATTCTTTCTATTAAATATTTCCTTAATTGAAAAATGTATTAAACTATATTAGGAATTATTCATAACCAACCTACTATATAGGAATCATATGCATGAATTTAACTTGTCGTAGTGTCCTTTCTCTGGTATAATAATGGAGGAGTTTGGGTATTCTAATACAAATTATATTTTTCTTATTTAATTTATGTAATATGACATATTTAAAATAAATATTTACCCTTCATTAAAAGACTCTACAGTAAATAATGATATTCTTTTTATATTCAGGAGTTTGAAATTGATTAAAATTTTATTTATTAACTTTTATATTCAACTATTATATAGAACTCTAATTATATGTAGCATTAAATATAAAGACTTCTTTCGCGTTTATACATAGAACTAATCTTTCACTTCGAATTTACCTATGAATCATATTTTTTAATTTTTCTTTTCTAATAAAATTCACTTTCAACTTCATTAGGAGTGTTTTCGATCCCTTTAAATTCACAAAGGAATACTTTAAATATTTTGTAGTTTTTTACGTATATATGAGGGTTTCTTGTGTTATTAAAATATTGACAAACTAATTTTTTTTCTTATTTTGATTCAAGCCTCAGAGTTGAGTCTCGAATCGTGACTTAAAATCAGGTCCCCAATTGAGAGTAGAATCCCGAATCGAGGTTAGGTCCTAGGTCGAGAGTCAGGGTCAAGCAGTGAATCAAGAATCAGAGTTGAATACTAGATCCTGAGTCAGGAGTCAGGGTCGGGTTCCAAGTCAAAAGTAGGGGTTGGAAGTTTGAGTAGGGTTTAGTATTTAGTGTTGGAATCGAGTTTCGGGGTGAGAGTCAGGGTCATGTCCCAGGTATGGAGTTAGGATCGAATCTTAAATCATGAATCAAGCTCAAGGGTCGTAATTCAAGTTGGAAGTTGAGGTCATATCTCGAGTTAGGTTTCGAGTCGGGAGTTAGTGTTGGATCTTAGGTCGAGAATCAGTGGTCAATTACTAAATAAAAATCGAGGATAGGATCGGTTCTCGAGTTGGAGTCCAATCTCGAGTCAGGAGTCAAGGTCAGGTGCTAAGTCAGGGTCGGAGTTGGGGTCGGGTCGAATTTTGAATACTAAGTCGAGGTTAGGTCCAACATTGGGAGTCAGGGTCGGGGTAGACTTTCGAGTCAAAATTAGGTATCAAATATCGAATGGGATTCAGATCTCAAGTCAAGAGTCGAGGTTATATCTCAAACCAGGGTTGGATCTCAAGTTAGGGTTATGCCTCAATTCGAGAGTTAAAGTTGAATTTGGAATTAGGAGTGAAGAAGAGGGATTATTATCGATGGTTGGATCATGAGTCAACGTCAAAGTAGGGATCAAAAGTTAGCTCCAAGGTTGAGGTCAGATCCTAGGTTTCAAATCTCGGAACGAGATTGAGAGTTGATTTTCAAATCGGGGTCGGGGTCCAAAGTAGTAATTGGGTGTCAGAATTAGGACTTGAATCTCGAGTCTGGGTTGAAAGTCATGTCTTTTATCGAGTCGGTAATCTAGATTGGGTCTGGTGTCATTAATGTTGTTTCAGTTTATATACCTAAATGTTATTGGGATAATATTTTCTTCTTATTTACCAAACATTAGAAATAAGTAAGAACATCGCTTATTTTTCGAGAAATTCTTTTTAGGTGTATTTATTAAAAGTTTATCGAATTTAAATAAATACTTTACAAGACGAGTTCAATATCTATCTTCAAACTCTAAGATCCATTAGGACTTTTTGAAAGCTATACTTTTACTGGTAAATGTTAATGATCTTACAAATGAGAAGAAATAAGAATAATCTGGAGTATAATTTTGTAACCATATACCTCTATGCGTAATGGCTTATTAAGCTTCATAAAGCTTAATATTTTGTGTTAGCTTCCGTGCGAACACTCAATCAACAGAGTTATTTATTCAAGAAAATATAAGTATGTAGTGTTTAATTTGTGAAATTCTACTTCTAATTAATGAAGAAAGAAATTGGAAGATATGATCTTTTGATGGTTAGTAATTGTTTTTGCTCCATCACAAGTTACACCACTATTGTATATAACTGTACAAAATACTTGCAACCAGTTACAACTATTCATGTCAACAAATTGAACAAGATAATAGACCAACATTTGATGTAAAATAAAATTTTACTTGAAAGTGAATGGAATATGTTAGGGTCGGGAATTCGAATCATGCAAAAATTAAAATGAACTGTACAAATAAGTTACAACTATTCATGTTAACAAATTGAACAAGATAATAGACCAGCAGTTGATGTAAAATAAAATTTTACTTCAAAGTGAATGGAATATGTTAGTGTCAGGAATTCGGATCATGCAGAAATTAAAATAAAGCAAATGTTATGACGACAATAACAAAGATGATAATAACGATATGTTGAGAAAATTAAAAAAGACACAAATTTAACATGGTCTGATCAATGTGACCTACGTTCACAAGACAGAGAGGAGCAAGTTTACCATATTAATCGATATACAAAAGAGAGTATACAAAATTAAAGACGAAACTCTAATGATTCTCAAAATATATCCCAAAAGAATAACCTCACAATTCACTTACAAGGAAGAGGTTCACACAATATTTCTCAATATTAACTCTATGGGATATAGAAAACACTCTTACAAAATGGGATGATTGAAGTGAAGAATGATTTTTTTTATAGGAGCAAAACTTGGGCTTCAAGTTGTATAATAGAGAAATAATAAATGATCAAATTTCTATAGGCTCCAAAAATATATGTAATAAAAAAAATTTGACATATGTCAAATAATACCACATCTTACAGAATAAGCAAATGCAGTTATCGAATGCAGATTACTTGTTTTTATGGGTGATGATGTCATTATTTAAGTAATAGTACCATTTATTTTCTCTATTTTATTTTACTTGACGCACCTCTTAAGAAAACTTCAATTAAGGGTGTATTTGATTATTATTACTTTATTTAGTTATTTAATACTAAAGAAATAAAGAAAAAAATAAAGTTTTATTTGAAAGTGAATGGAATAAGTAAAATGCATATTACTTTTTTGCATGAGTGATGATGTCACTATTTAATAAATAATACCATTTATTCCCTCTATTTTATTTTACTTGACACACCTCTTAAGAAAACTTCAATTAAGGTATTTGATTATTATTATTTTATTTAATTATTCAATACCAAGAAATTAAGTAAAAAATAAAACTTTACTTGAAAGTGAATGAAATAAGTAAATTGCGGTCATCAAATGTAGATTACTTGTTTGCATGGGTGATGAGGTCATTATCCGTATTATATTAAAGTGTGAAGACCCTTATAAAAGTGATTTGAATTTTTTGCCCTTCATTAAAAGATCATTCAATAGATAGAACGATCTTTTCACTTTTTTCCTATAATTATTATTTAATTATTTTTATTATACTTAGAATCTATAACCCCTAAAATATATGGTAAGAGAAATATATTTAAAAGTTAAGAAGTTCTAAAAAATTGATAAGAGTAAAATATATGGTAAAAGAAAAATATTTTTTTCACAACTTTACCTTATAAAAATATCTCTAGAATTTTCGTATATATTTATTATTTCAAAGTCCTAATATATTGATTTTAAAATATTGACAAATTAAGACCTATTATTATTGTTGTTGTAATTTTTTTATGATTTCAATATATCTGTAATTTTTAATAATAAAAAATAAGTAATTATGTCAAACTATATTATTTAAATAGACATATAATTTATTTTAATATCAATTGCTACTTTCTAATATTTTTTTTCTTCTTACATTTAAGCTTATTGATTAACGAAAGATACACATGAAAAGCAAATATTAAAAGTGAAAAGACGATTAAAATTGTTAATTGAACTTTTCCCCCTTCATTAAAAAAATCTGCAACAAAATCGTCATTTATTATTTTTAAAATTTTAAAAAATTAAAAATCAACAAAAACATTGCTATTAAATATTTTTTAATTGAAAAATATGTTAAACTATATTACGAATAATACATAACTAACCTAATATGTAGGAATCATATACATGAATTTAACCTGTCGTAGTGCCATTTTTTGGTATAACAGTGGAGGAGTTTTGGTATTCTAATACAAATCATATTTTCCTTGTTTAATTTTTGTAATATGACATATTTAAAAAAAATTGCTCTTTATTAAAAGACTCTCAATTAATTAAAAATTTATTTATTATAACCTTCATATTAAACTATTTCATAAAACCCTAATTATATGTAGCATTAAATATAAAAACTTTTTTTTACGTTTATATATAGAAGTAATATTTCACTTTTAATTTGCATAGAAATCATATTTGTGGATTATTTTTCTAATAATGTTTATTTTCAACTTCATTAGGAGTGTTTTCAATTCCTTTTTAATTCACAGTAGGAATATTTCAAATATTTTATAGTTCTTCACTCTTTAGGTTTATATAAGGGTTTCTTGTGTTACTAAAATATTGGCAAACTTTTTTTTCATCTTATTATGATTTTGATTCAATTCATTTTCTTGGATTAATCTAATTTCAAGTTAGGGTTGAGTCTCGGATCACGAGTCAGAATCGGATCCTGGATCTAAATTCGAATCCCGAACTTGGGGTCGTGTCCTAGGTCGAGAGTCAGAGTCAATTAGCGAATCAAGAATCAAGGTCGAAGATTAGATCCTAAATCAAAAGTTAAGGTTGGGTTATGGGTCCAGAGTCAGATCTCGAGTTGGGGTTGGAAGTTTGAGTAGGGTCCCGAATTGGATGTTGGAATCGAGTTTGTGTTAAGAGTCGTGGTCATGTCCTAGGTATGGAGTCAGGATCGAGTCTCAAATTAGAAACCACGGTCATGGATTGTATTTTGAGATGGAAGTGGGGGTCGGATCTCAAGTTAGGTCCTGAGTTTGGAGTTAGTGTTGGGTCCTCGAGTCGAGATTCAGTGGCCGATTGCTAAATAAAAATTAAGGATATGATCGTATTTCGAGTTGAGATTCAAATCTCGAGTCGAGAGTCAGGTTCTAAGTCGGGGTAGGAGGTTGAATTTTAAATATTGAGCCGAGGTTAGGTTCATATTTGGAGTCAGGGTTGGGGTCGAATTTCGAGTTAAAATTTGTGGTCAAATCCCAAATAGGGAGTCAGATCTCGAGTCGAGAGTTGATGTTGTATCTCGAATCGGAGTTGGGTATCGAGTTAGGGTTAGGTCTCAATTCGGTAGTCCAAGTTGTGTCTGGGATCAGGAGTGAAGAAGCGCGATTGTTATCGATAATTTGATCATGAGCTAATGTTGAAGTAGGGATCGAAAGTCAGTTCCGAGGTCGAGGTGAGATCCTAAGTTTTAAATCTCAGATCGAAGTTGAGAGTTGATTTTTAAATCGGGGTCGGGGTCTAGAGTAGTAGTTGGGTGTCAGGATTAGGACTTGAATCTCGAGTTCGGGTTGAAAGTCATGTCGTGTCGAGTCGGTATTCGGAGTCTGGTGTTATTAGTACTGTTTCTGTTTATATACCTAAATATTTTCGGGATAATATTTTCTTCTTACTTACCAAATATTAGAAATAAGTAAGAAAATTACTTATTTTCAAGATTTGTTTTAGGTATATAGATTAAAATTTTATCGAATTTAAATAAATACTTTACAAGACGAGTTCAATATCTATCTTCGAACTGTAAGATCCATTATGATTTCTTGAAAGCTATACTTTTACCGGTGAATATTAACGATCTTACAAAATGAGACGAAACAAGAATAATCAGGAGTACAATCTCTTAATCATATACCTCTATGTGTAAGAGCTTATTAAACTTTACAAAACTCAACATTTTATATTTGCTTCCGTGCTAAGACTCAATCAACAGATTTATTTTAATTAATAAAATATAAGTATGCAACGTTTAATTTGTATAATTCAGCTTATAATTAATGACGAAAGAAATTGGAAGTTATTGTCTTTTGATGGTTAATAATTATATTCTGCTTCAACACAAGCTAGACCGCTATTGTATATAAGTGGACAAAATACCTACAACAAATTACAATTATTCATGTCAACAAATTGAACAAGATAATAAACCAACATTTGATGTTTGTTGAAAATTTTAAGAGTATGTCAAATATTTCTCAATCTTACATTAAATAAATTCTATTTTGGATTTAAAAAAATATTTGAATGTTCACTCTTATAGAAGTACCTAATCAAAGTGTTAAACAACTTTTTTTTTTAAAAAAAAATATTGCATATTCTAATATGGATGCACGCGCAAAGCGTGTACACTAAACTAAATTTTTTAAAGGGTGTCAAAGTAGCGACGAGGTGTGCATTGATTTTGCAGTCAACAAGGGAAACTAAAATAAAACAGAGGAACCACTTTTCATTGTAAAAAAACTAATTTACATTGTTTAAATTATTTTTATATATGTATGGTAGATGTTGAATACACCAAACTAAATCTTTTAAAGGGTGTCAAAGCAGCGACGAGGTGTACATTGATTTTGCAGTCAAAAGGGCCAACTAAAATAAAACAGAGGGAGCACTTTTCATTGTTAAAAAAACTAATTTACATTGTTTAAATTATTTTTATATATGTACATTAGATGTTGAATCCACTTTGACTGGATTGTATGTTTACTTTTTCAGATTCTAAACCTCCTTAGTGAAAATCCTAATCTATCTTCTTTTCATTTCTCCCCCACAACCTCCCCTCCCCTCCCCTTTTTTAGAAAGTTCATACAAATAAAGATTAACAAGAGGACATGCATGTGGTAATTAAGGCACAATAATTATGAAATATGGTTCATCTCTGCCTCAATAAAAAATATTATAGATTGACAAGCTTAATTGGGTAGTGATAATTTTAGTTTTTAGATGCATGATGAAAATTGATCAAATTAATGTTAAAAGAGAAAGAGTGGCACGATCCTATTGAATTGGAAGATAAAGTTTTCTCGACATGGTTGTTCGAGTTCATGATCTTAACGTTACATTATTCATATTTCATTCTGTTAGTGTTTATTAAATCTAAGAGACCTTTTATATGTTGCTTCAAAACATGAGATATCATTTGAAATTATATTTATGTGGAATAGTTAATTTGATTTTCTAAAGGTATTATTTTTTAATCAATCTAATTATATTTGCATTTTGGTCTATAATAAGATTTTTATATTCATAAGACTTCTCGACAATCTCAATTATATAGATAACATTAAAAATAAAATTATGTGGCTCGTAGGCAGTCATTCATTTGTTGAGAGCATCAATAAAACAATATATTTTGACAGAGTTTTCCAACTCTGGAGAAATCCAATAATATTGAGAAAATATACATCTGCATCACAAGAGAAATTGTTAACAAAGGCAAATGAATTTAGACTAATTTATTTTCATATGCTGAAACACAAATAGTATCAAGGAAAAAAAAAAAAAGAAAGTTATATCAAGTACAACTATAATGAGAGGAAGCCATAATAGGAGGAATACAGGTAGAAAAGCATAGAGGTGTAAATCCAATATATATACTACAAAATTATATCCACGTTAATTAATTTAATAATTCATGAAGAAAATAAAAAATTCTTCAACCGAGAAGAAATGAAAAACCTCTGATTGTTTGGTTATAAAGAAATTAGCTAAACCTTGTAAATAATTAAAGGATAATAGTAAATATTTATAGGATATAAAGAAAAAGTTTTAATTTATATTTTTGTATACTAATGATGAGGGAATAATTTTAAAAGTATTTATTACGATGTGTATTTACTTTTTTTTAAAATACAAAACCATTAATTGGAATAAGGGTAAAAAGCTAATATGACTTTTAACTAAAGAACTTTCCACTTATATAATATGATATGAAAAATCCAAACTCAACTTATAAATATCTTTTCTAAAGTTCAAGTTTTCAATTATTTGAAAAATCACAGAATGTGAAGTGCTGGATTTGTAGAGAAATGTACATAGAAATCATTCTAGAATTTCTCTTTATGTGATAAAGATTTTTTTTTAAAAAAAATACATAATTTTTCTAACAATGGGAAAACTTAAAAAAAAAAATCAAATGAAAAAGGGGGTTGCCCAGGACAGGCAAACCTCCTAATTATTTTTTTAAATTTTTTTGTAGATAGCAAAAAGTTAGAGATGTTAAAGTGATGCTTTTGATATTGTTGTAAGCATTTTATATAGTCATGTGATATTGTTGTAAGCATATTATATAGCTATGTGACTAAACGTTAGATTTAGTAACTAAATTTTATGTTTAGCAACATGGCTATCAACTAAGCCACCATGGTTGGTGACTAATGACTGTGTCAACTAGCATAGTGGCTATAAAATGTAAGAATGGCTATCAACTAAGCCACCATGGTTGGTGACTAATGACTGTGTCAACTAGCATAGTGGCTATAAAATGTAAGAAATGAGCTGAAATTTTAGCCTAATTTTTCATTTTAGAAGACTTTCCATTTTATCTCATTTTCATAAATAGCAACTTTCCAATTTAATTTTTTTTTGCTCTTTTAGAATTTATTTGATTTTTTTTTGTATTTCATTTTATAACACGTTATCAGCATGAGGCTCTGCCGGTTTAAGCAAATATTATAATAGGTATAAAAGAAGAAAATATAGATGTACCTCAAGTTTTATTTGGATCAATACTCAATCACGACGATATATGTGTACTTGATAATGGAACAACTCATGCCATCTTCAAAGATAAGATACTTCTCTTAATTGCTGAGGAGAAAAACAAATGTTCTAACAATTTCTGGTAACTTGAAATTAATTAAAGGCTCCGGAAGAGCTACTATATTTCTACCTAAGGGGACAAAAATGGTTATAAAAGATTCTTTATTCTCTTCTAAATCCCCAAGAAACTTGTTAAGTTTCAAATACATCCGCCGAAATGGGCATCATGTTGAGACAATAAATGAAATGAATAAAGAATACCTTGATATTATCAAGAATGTCTCAGGCCATAAATATGTTTTGGAAAAATTATCAACTTTGTCTTCTGGACTATATTATGCAGAAATTAGTGCAATTTCAGCACATTCTATCATAAATCAGAAGTTTACCGATTTGAATACTTTTATGTTGTGGCATGGCCGAATATGTCACCCTGGATCAATAATGATGAGGCGAATCACTGAAAATTCAATTAGGTACCCATTAAAGAACCTGAAGATTCTTACAAATGATGAATTTTCATATACTGCTTGTCACCAATACAAGTTAATTACGAGGCTATCACCAATGAAGGTTGGCATCGAATCCCCTAAAATTTTGGAACGTATACATGGGGACATATATGGATCTATCCACCCATCTAGTAGAGTGTTTAGATATTTTATGATCCTAATTGATGCATCTTGGAGGTAGTCCCATGTGTGCCTCTTATCATCCTGCAACCTGGCGTTTGCGAAGTTGTTAGCACAAATAATTCAATTAAGGGCGCAATTTTTAGATTATCCTATTAAGGTCATCCACCTCGATAATGCTGCGGGATTTACATCCCAAGCTTCAATGATTATTGTTTATCAATTGGGATAAAAGTTGAACATCCTGTAGCTTATGTTTATACTTAAAATGGCCTTGGAGAGTCATTTATTAAGCGCCTACAATTAATAGCATGACCACTACTTATGAAAATGAAATTGCCCACTACCGTTTAGGGTCATGCTATCTTGTATGCAGCAACGCTCGTTCGTCTCCGACAGACTGATTATAATAAATATTCTCCGTCACAATTGATTTTTGGTCATGAACCAAATATTGCACATCTACGAATCTTTAATTGTGCGGTCTATGTGCCAGTAGCACCACCACATCGT
Source organism: Withania somnifera (assembly GCA_039654485.1). Lineage (NCBI taxonomy): Eukaryota > Viridiplantae > Streptophyta > Magnoliopsida > Solanales > Solanaceae > Withania > Withania somnifera. Next base: position 15,943,919 of record JBDJHY010000116.1, on the reverse strand, counting down.
ACTAAGATGGGACCCTAGAGAAGGTTAGGAATATTTGTTGGGTTTAACTCACCCTCTATAATTCGCTACATTGAACCATTGATGGGAGACTTGTTCACTTATCGATTTGCAGATTATCAGTTTGATGAAATAAATTTTCCGCAATTAGGGGGAAAGAAAAAAGAACCTATCAAAAGAGAA
>JBDJHY010000116.1:15932348-15943639 GCA_039654485.1 Withania somnifera | reverse complement strand
GTTTCATTAGTTGGTGATTCATGTGAAAACACTTACAGAAGATGTGGATCATTTCCTACTACATTGTCAGGTAGAAGCACGTCTATGGTGAGATATCTTGGGATGGTTCAGGATACAATGGACCATGTCGGCAACGGCGAAAAATGCAATATTGGGCCTTTAAAGAACGGAAAAAAAGATACCAGGCATTAGATGCTGCTCCTTAGCACTCTGCGAATACAATTAAGTGTTTTTGAAGGGAAAGGCTTGATTTTGTACATCTGAGCAGTAGTCTTCAGTTTTTAATGTTAATTGAGAGCTTGTGATTCTATGTTGTAATACACTCAAACATAACCTCGTTTCTTCTTTTAATTTAATCCACTCAAACTGAACTAAGCAATTGATATGAATCGCGAACTAGTTCAGTTCAGTTGATATAAATCCTCAATATCCATTCTATTCCAATATGCAATAGAAAGTGTAATGAAAAACAAGAACTTGAAATCTATATGTAGCTCTACCCTCATTCGACTATTATTTAAGCAGAATAACAAAAAGAAGTAAAATGTTTCTCTAAAAGATTACATTTTTTCGAACAATCAACAGCTGTATTAGCTTAAAATAACTCCCAAAAAAAACCTGCTATACCTCAGAAGAATGCTGGGCGGGGACGAAGGGAGTAACAGACTCCATCAAACGATCCAAATTAGTAACATTTACAGGAGGCGGCCTTGGCGGTGAAGCCGTGGAGCTTAAAGAGGGCATTTTCGACAATGTGGCAGTGACATCATCCGCATCCATCCTGTTTCCCACCTCAGCAACAGCAACAGCCGCCTCAGATTTACATGCTCCTCTCATCAACGGCTGCTGCTGTTGCTGTTTCTGTAACTGCTGCTGTTGTTGCCGACGCATAGCAGGAGGATTGTAAAATCGGTCACCGCCATGGCTCCGCGACACCGCGAAGCTTCCAGAACCAGACATTGCTCACAATTTTTAAAAAAAAAAAAAAAAAAAAAAAGAGGCGAAACTCAGCAACTGAAAATGAAGAGATTGTGAACAGAGATTTGCAATGGAAGAGTGAAAGAAAATGAGTTTCAGTGATTAGGGTTTTTGAGGTTTTTGTGAGTTTAGCATCAATGACTTGTTGATTTTCGGAGTTTCTGAAGGCGGAAAAAAAAGTTAGAGAAAATAAGAAAGAGTATTTATATTTAAATAAAATAAGATTAAAATGGGGGTTTTTGTGGAGGAGAAAAGGGCATTTAGCTTTCACTTTAGTTTCAGTAGTTTTATGACACGTGGGATTTAGCCAATCGGAGTGACTGCCTTGACCCGTATTACCTACCCCCGTCGGTACTTGAATATTCGCATGTGCCTTTTTGGTTCTTGGTTTTTTGCCATTAACACCTCAGAAATATTTAAATTTGACAATACTTCAGTTTAATTCGTAATTATATGAACAGCCTAATTTGGAAAATTTGTGATTTTTCTAAGTCATCAAAACAAAATGGAATCCCGAATTAGGTGTCAAATATAGGGAAAAAAATATTCTAAAAATATTGCAAAAATTATTGTAACACATATTTATTTTATCGAAGTCCTATGATTTCACCGTACTATTTTAAATTGAATTATTGATATTTTTATTTTTTATTAGACTATCAAATCACTCAAAATATAAATAATACTTGCACGCGCTATCCAAAAGAGGAGTCTCATTAATGTTAATTTATCTGTCATTAACCTTAGATTTTTTCTAAAATTTCTAACTTTATTCTGACAATTATTAACCAAATCTCATAAATCATTTCAATCTTTCATGTTTTTCACTTGTAATTTTATATATATGTTTACTTTCTGGTCCAAGTAAACATATAAGAGACAATAATTTCACTTAAAAATACTCTAACGAAGTCATAAACCACAAAGTTGGTGTGTATTATAATAATGGCCAAATACATATCTGGCTTCTTAAACTTATCCAAATTTTTCATTTAACATTTGAACTTTGTCTTGTTTCAATTAAACACAAAATTATGTATAAATTTATTCGTATCAGATATAACAAGTTGACGTGGCATATTTATCAATATGTGATATAATATTTATCAACAAGATTGAATTTTATCTATGTGAATGAATTTTATCTATGTGACATTTGTTTTAGTATATGAAATAATATTTTTCACATCGGACGCACAAGTACACATAATTGTTCAAGAAATATAACACACCAATTTATTATGTCCGATAAGAATAAATTTGTATATAGTTTTGTGCTCAATTAAAATAAGACAAAGTTTTTATGTCTAAATGGAAATTTTGAGCAAGTTTAAGAACTTGAATATGTATTTAGCCTAAAATAATTTTTGTAATAATTTAGGTGTATTTTAAAATATTTTCCTTTTAAAAAGTGATGATGTGTAATTAGAATGAAAATAGATGCATGTTCTTTTTGCTAGAAAAAAATCTAAACATATCGTCTAATTATGGCTAGAATATAAATCATTTTCCATCACCTGTTTTTGTCAAACGTAGGTATTTTGAGAGTTATCTTTCGTCCTTAGTGTTTTATCTTAGAATTCTAATATGAGTAGTAAGGTCAAGTGACGATTTTATATATTAAAAATGGGCCACATAAATTTATAGTCTTTTCATAAATTAAATATTATATATATTTTTTAAAAAATTAGTATAATATTACTTATTGATACTCATGTTATAGAAAACTAAATGTGTACTTGATTAAAAAAATTAAATTATTTACCTTAAAAATTAAGGATCAATTTTTGCTAAATATTTTTTTTTTCAATCTTTTTATTTTAGTGATGAATCCATTTTCTTGTCTACAAATCCAAAATCCCTTCGGGCAAAAACCACTTTCCCCTTTCAATCCTTATAGCATATCGGTGAGATTAGAAGCAAATGTTGACTTCTTCGTTATTTATTTTTCTTTTTCAATCACTGTCTTTAAAAATAAAAATAAAAAAGATCTATATTCTTCAATGTGTTGCGAATTTCTTTTAGAAGGTTCTAAAATTGACATTAGATTTAGCAAACGTGAGCTTGTTAAAATTAATAACTTTTTGTCCATATACATTAAGTAATATTGTTGCCCCTTTTTGAGTTTGGTGAGCCTGATCAGTGACTTAGTTAGTATAGTGTTTGAGTATGAATTAGTTGGCTGCTAAGCTTGAAGATTGAGTTTAAAGAGTTTTAGAAAAGCAGAATTGGTTTTTAATTTCGAATTAACTAATAAATTATTGGGTGAAAAGTGCATAATTTTTTAAAAATTTGTGGTGTCCTGTTGAAATTTATAGAAAATATGGGAAAGGACATATTTTTGTAATGAGAAAGAGAATGGTAATTGGTAGCCATGGATGTGTTCGGTATGAAGGACAAAAAAAATATGATAAATATTTTTTAGTGGGGTGGGGTGGGGATGGACGGTGGAGCTGGTGGGGTTAAGCACAGTGGCGTTGAGGGTTAGGAGTAGGGGTGGATAGGTTGATGGGATGGTGGGGTGAGGTGAGGCGAGGCGAGTTTAGGGGGCGGAGCTGGGTAGAGTGGGTTCGGAGGGGTGGTTAGTGGTGGTATGGTTGGTGTAAAAATATGGCATCTGACCTAACTTAACCCCAAAAAGTTAGCTCATTGGGAAAGGATTTTTTAAGTCCGTTTAAGCAAACACCCAATCCATTCCCTAACTAATATGGGACTTTACTCACTCCAATACCCCACCCCCTCCCAATTCACATCCAGACCCAACTGAAGTGTGGAACCGGCGAGAGCCTAAATGGGGATGGACCTAGCTCTAATACCTTGTAAGGATATGACACATGGGCCTAACTCAACCTCAAAAGCTAGCTCGAGAGGGGAGTATTGCTCAAGTCCATATAAACAAAATGTAACTTCATTCCCCAATTAATATGGGACTTTTACCCACTTCAACGAGTGGGAGTTGATGGAGGAAACGATATATATCACTTGTTTTTCCTACTTTTATTAAGGAAATCATTTTTCTTTACAGAGTTTGGTTTTCTAAATAAAATATTTTCTAAATTTTAATCAACTGGACATGAAAAATATTTTTTTTAAAAAATGAATCTTCAAATGCAGTAGTAAAAATCTGGAGAAACATATGGCAAAACTATAATGCAATGATCCAAATACATAATCTTGAGCTAAAAACATAATCCATAGCTAAAAGTTGTAAAATATCATAAGTTATCAGAACTATTGGACCAGTGCATTTATAATTTAATTAAACAATAAAATCATGAGGTAGGAATTTCTCTTAACCGGCATAAATCGTGCTATGAGCAACATGAAATTCAGGGCACCTACACTAAAAAGATGTCCCGCCATAGTTTAAGCGATAACATGAAATTAAAATCCTTATATAGGTCATAAAGGCAAACCTTTGCTGGCAAGGCAGTTATAAGGGGTATCTGAAATTTAATTGGCTCGGTGTTAAATAGTCCTCCCAAAATATGCAATTGTACTCATACATATAAATATCATAATTGGGCATGTTTTAATGTTTGATCTACTTTTAGTCATTGATAGTTGTCTGGGTGTCATATCTAACTGACCTATTACTATCGAGTCGGCGCTCTATGTCATGTCATGTCATGTCATGTCTTGCCAAAATCATGAATTTACTTATTTATTTTAAAGTTATGCGGCTAAAATCATAATACAAATAATCAAAGTAACATGATATTAATTCTACAAAAATATGAGTAAATTATAAACTATGCATAATTCATGTTAAAATCATGTTCAAAGTGTAAGTTATATATGAAGATGAGAATTCACGAAGGCAGACTAATTATATGAGTAAATACTATAGTAGAATCATTAGGAGATAAGTCAAATAAAAACTCATAAAAGTATATAAGTTCATGTCAAAACTTATAATGTGCTTCTAACTTCATAGTTATGAATGTGAAATTATGAAATAATGGGTTTCAGTATGTAAAAGTCATAGAGAACCCATAAACAACAATCCAATAAGAGTTATAAATTAGGTTGAAACCCTAAATGTAAAATCATAAAATATTAACTGTAAAACCTGAGTTTTTAAGCACGAGGGTGAAAGAAAGTCCTATTAAATATCTCCATACCTATTTAATGGATATTCTTGCAAAAATGCTTGGTTGGGAGTTTGACTGCTTGAATTCTTTTATCACTTCTTGTTCTGATGTTTTGAGTCTGAGCATAAGCATGAGGGGAAATATATGACAAAATATTTCTAATTGCCTTATCTAGAATATAAAATGACATAATATTAGAAAAAAGGTGGAGAAATGACTTAATTACTCTTGCTGAAACGAGCTTAAAATTTCAGTAATCGAGTTTCAGGGGTCATTTCATAGGTCGTAGATCTAATCCATGAATTGTGGTTTGATCCATGGTTCTTGGTCATTTTTTTGGCTTTTTGAATCAGACTGACAGAAGGTTTGACTGGTCATGGATGGAGTTTATGAACCGTGAACATTGGTGTGAAATGAAGGTTTTAGGGCCTTTTTTCATGATCGTAACCCCGGGTCATTATTTAAACCACGAAACATAGTCTTAATCCACGATTTGTGGAACCAAGGAAATTTGATAGTACTTAACAAAATGACTATAACTTTTTATTTCAAATTTGAAATGATGAACAATTTGATGCTTTGAAACTAGATTCAAATATTTTAAATGAGCCACGTAACTTCTTATATTTTTAGAGAAATGATATTTTGAAGTTGACCTTGAAAGAACTTATGTGACAACTTAATCAGTAAAAAGGCTCTAAATTCAACTTTGTGCTAGAGGTTTGTTATGACCTTAATTCATATCCAAATCTCTTCACACACTTAGTAATTAATGTTAACACCCAGGTTAGAGTAAGAACTCATTGGGTGCTGGTACCTAGAATGTTTCAAAGTTTAGTTCAAAAGTTTAGGGTGTTACACGAACACAACTTGTATTTTGCATAAAATGGTCAGATTGACTTTTTTTTAAACCAGCTTATATAAAATGAATTTTCACTAGTTAAACAATATTATATTTAATTAACAACTAAAGTTTTGTGTATAAAAAAGAGGGAAGAATTGATAAAGATCCATAAATAAGATAGAAGACAAGTTCTCACAAATCCATGATCAATATAAATAACATGAATGAAATAAGAAGGAGGTATGAAATAGGAAGCAGGTCGAGCCTTACAGAGTGAACTCTTCTGCAGATGGAGACAGTTCATTTGACGTCAAATAAATAAATCCATGAATAGGTTTTGAGGTTGGTATGTTGGTAACTTCCTCACGATTTTTCTAGATTTTTGGGTAGGACTTAAAGATATAATTGTATAAGGTGGACCAAATTTTTTTAAGGATGTGATTGTTATAATCAGAGGGTGAATGTTACTTTTATATATTTGGATAGGGAAGCTATACCTTGGTATATGTCTTATATTAAGGCTGAAACCACTAACTTGGATTCTATTTGAATTAAGTACATCGTGGCTTTGAATGGGAGGTTTGGAAATTGGCTTGAAGACCCCATGAAAGCTCTCAAAAATCTTTATCAAATCGGTAATGTGACAGATTACTAGGATAAGTTTGTCAGGCTACTGACCGAGGTTAAATTATCCAATAAGAATATCATTACATGCATTGTGGAAGGTCTTAAATCTAAACTAAACAAATCGTTTAGGATTTAACCACTACGAATTTTAATGCAGGCTTATAAGATTTCTAGGTTGCAAGAGGAAGTTGTTGAAGCACAAGCTCAATCATGAAAAATTAGAGACAATAATAAATTCAGAAGAGGAGTGCCCGAAGGTGAAGGTTTTGATGATAACAGGAGGGAAACATTGGTCAACGGCAGCAGAGAAAAATAAGTGGCTTTTCCAGTACTCCTTTTTGAAACTTTGGTACATATTTATTTTTTATTTTGAGTAAGACTTACAAAAATAAAGATAATAGATTTGATAATAATTTCAACGGAAGAAAGTATTAACTTCTACAAAATAGATGAAAAAGTGTCAATGTGTCTATTTTGTGATGGAATATATATATATATATATATATATAAGAATCAATTGTTTTGTGGAAGTAAATTAACGAGGGGATGCAATCATGGATAAAGAATTAGACCAGGAGCAAATTTAGGTCCATGAAGAGAATGATGTTTTTGAAAATACTTAAATGAGCGTATAACTAGCTCCTTACAAGCATTTACCATGGTCATTGGTTATCAAACTATTAGAATTACGAATATTATGAGAACCAGCCTTTACAATTTTCATTGACATATGAAGCACTCATAATTTTATTGATGAAGAGGTGAAAAGGAAAGTAGATGCAAGCCCAGTACAATTATGAAATAATTTGTTAGTGTAGCTGATGAGTGAGAGGTGCAAACTTCTTCAACTTATAGAAATATGTCGTTCAAGGCACCACATTTTCTTCTGACCTCCATTTGTTACCCTTAGGAAATGTTGACGTAGTACTGGATTTCAATGATTGAAGCACTTGAGAAGATTCTTTTTTTTTATTTCATCAAGAGAACCATTTAATTCATGTACCAAGGGAAAAAAAATCTGAGACGATTAAGTATTTAATTCAAAACTACTAAGGCCAGAATATTAAATAAGAAACCTGGTGAGCAGGCGCAATTCTATATCAGATGCAGATTAATAGTTTAACAATATCTAGGTTGCATAAGTTGCTGATGTTCCATTTCTGTTGGCTTCTCTAATGAATAGTATAAGTGCATTTTTGAAATTCCTATTGCATTACCACCCCTCATATGCCCCATGAATATAGAGTACCACGCAGATACTCTTGGAATTTATAGGTACCATGAGGTGACTAAAGCTGTTGTTGAGAACTATTACAATAAATGTTAGTAGTTCAACACAATAATAGCACATATGTATCCAGTTGTGTGGTGGGAAAGAAGGACGGGAATTGGACGCTCTGTGTTGACTATGGGGATTTGAATTACTTAATAATGAAGAATAAATTTTTCATTCCTATAAGTGAAGATTTGTTGGATTAATTAGAAGATGCTGAGGTGTTCTCTAAGATTAATCTTAGGACAGACTATCACCAGTTTGAGAATTAAAAAATCAGATGTACATAAGAAACTTTCTAGACCCATGAGAGACATTATGAATTCTTGGTTATGGATTTTGACTTGATCAATGCACCATCATCAATTCAAGGCCTAAGGGATGTAATTTTTGAACATTTATTCAGAAAATCAATATTAGTTTTCTTTGATGGTATACTGCTTTACAATAAGACTATTACTTCTTATGTTAAGAACATGAGTGTTGTCTTTGAACTGATGAAAGATCACATGTTGTTTGCCAAGGCATCCAAGTGTGCATTTGGAGGTAAATACTCAGGACACCTTATTAGCGCTAAGAGAGTAGCAATTAATCCGAGGAAGATCTTAGTTATTCAGGCTTGGGAGTTACCTAACACTATTAAATAACTTAGAGATTCTATTGGTTTAGCAAGGTAATACAAAAGATTTATTAAGGATTTTAGACCTATGTGCAGACCCTTACGTGAACTTCTTGATAAGGATAACTTTGTATAGAACAAAGACGTCACTATTATTTTGTCACACATAAACAGGCAGTACTAACTGCCTTTGTCCTATCTATGCTATGCCATGCTATGTGAAGCCTTCTGTTATTCAGATTGATGCAAGTGGTGCGGGTATTAGTATTTTCCTGATGTAACATGGCATCTTATTGCTTATATTAACATTTTTTGGCTTTTAGATACCAAGCTATGTTTGTTTATGACAGAAAATTGTTGGCACTAATCTTGTCATGACTAAGTGGTCTCATTATTTATTAAGCAAACACTTTATAATTAGAATTAATTGAAAGGCATTGTAGAATCTGTTTGAACATAATATACATACTAAATTTCAAGTGGCTGGCACCTCAAAACTGTTGGATTTTGATTTCTCAAGGCACTTGACAAAAAGGTTATTGACGCCTTGTCCAAGAACCAAGGAGTTGGACTCTTAACTAATCCGTACTGACCTTTTATGATGCCTTCCTTAACATCTAATTCTAAATTTGTATTGGAAACTAGAGCAGTAATCTTATTACTTTCGGAGTTTACAGTCATACCTATACTATTTCTGCCTCTAACTTGAGGCTTGACCAACTAAACGAGATAGATGAATTCAAATTGGAAGATTATGAGAGTGCTACACTGAACAAGGAAAAGGTAAAGTTATATCATGATGAAAAGATCGAAAATAGAGGATTCATTCTGCATGATTTGTTCTTGTTGTTCAATTCAAAGATTCACTTATTTCCTGACAAGTTGAAGTCCAAGTGGTCTAAACCATTCATTGTGGTACAAGTCTTTTCATATGGTGGCAGTGAGCTTGAGATGCAGGATGGCCATAGGTTCAAGTTAAATAATCAGTGTGTGAAGATATATTTGGGAGCTTCAGAAAAGGTAAATACTGTTGAAGAGATCAATCTCGATGAAGTCTGAGTAATTGAAAGAGTCGTGTTGTGTCGCGCCATTAAATTATGCTACTTGGGAGGCAGCCCAAGATTGTATTTGTAACATGTAAATCTTTTTTACAGTGTCATTTTTGGTCAATGTGTATGGGGATTTCTAAATTTGGGAAAAGAAAGAAAGGACATGAAGGTAGTATAGGAATGGAAGTTGCACTACAACTCATACACTACACTGGACGGCCCATGGTTATCAGTCATAAGAACCTGGTAGAGCTTGAACAGGTTTATGGTTCAATCTACGATTGGTCCTATGATTCACAGAATCACACTACAACTTATAGTCCTAATTATGGATCCTGACCTTAAGTGTGAATGTTCAAACCAAGTTCAGTTATTTGATGGTATGACTAGTGAATCAACTCTATGAGTCGTATAGTCATCTATAGAAACCTAGAACCAAAACAAGGCATCAAGCATAATCCATGAGTCATTTTACGAGTTGTGGTTTCATATCACGACTCGAACTTGATAATTGTGGATATCGGGTAAGGTTTCTTGAATTTTCACCCATAGAATTCTTATCATTACCAGTGATATCAACTCAAAAAATCATGTTACAGGTTGTAGTCTATCAATGAACTAAATTTTGAGTAAAGAGGACCTGACTCGAACCTCTTTCGTCCTTACTCGGTTTGCCTAACAAAAGGGTTTTCACCCGATTGCGCATCAATTAAAGTTAAAATAGTTCTTCTATCCATTAATACACTCACTCATATATGATCATACACCCACTAACTTCAAAATTCCCAAAATAGGTGCCTACTCATCCCCACAATTTCCTCCACCTTTTGTAGCTTATCCATCCCCATTGATATAGGGTTTCACTTTGCTAAATCATTGCCTCTATGTATCGTTATTACTGTATTTACATTCACACACTTAAAACATATAAAAAAAATAGCAAGTTTTTTACCCCTTACTTTATTTTCTTTAATAGTTCTTTGAGTTTGTCACCCCTTACTATTCTTTTCAATAGTTCTTTAAGTATGTCATCCTTTGATGTTTCTTCATTGATATTATGTGCAAGTTATTTTTTATGAAACCTTAGGGCATATGTTCGAAGAAATATTTGGTGCTTAATTTATGATTGATGATCATATTTAAATTGCACCATATTGAATTGAGAAAATCATATTGCATTTGAAGTTAAGGGGTTTGTGATCGATGAATTATAATACTAACACATGTTCTTAAACTATGAATTAGGTGGAGGGGGAGTAATAGACAAAAACATAAATGGATAAAATCGGTGTTGATTGTGTTTTAATGTGAAGGATGTTCGTCAGGGTGTTTATTCCCTTTGACGATGTAGGCATTACAATGAGACTCTCAATGCACTTCAAAAATAAGATCAATCATTACTTTTTCACCCAGCCTCCTAATAATCCTAATTTTGGATTATTGATGAAGTTTGAGTAACCCATCTATGCTAAAATATTATACAGGAAGAGTTTGCAATTATTTGCCAATTTAATGATTGTAATTACTTGCAATGTAGATGATAAAAAATTAGTAATTTCACTCAATGTTGGGATTTATAACCTCTAGGAATAATCTAAAGGGTTTTAAACTCAATGTCAAGTGAAATACTAAGTTTCAAACCTAACGATTTGCGCAAAGGATAAAGAATGAGAACTACGATTGACCTCACGAATCGTGGTTGCACTTAAGGAGTCGTAATGTTAATCGTAATCCTTGTCCCCAATTATTAAAGTTCATGTTTAAATTCATGATTGATAGTATGACTCATACTTTCTAGAGTATAATT
>JBDJHY010000116.1:15868973-15886363 GCA_039654485.1 Withania somnifera | reverse complement strand
TTAAGTTTTAACCAGAAATCATAAATCAGAACCCATAGCACAACTTCTGCCATTTATGATTTATTTACTCAAAATGGATAATAAATCTTACCTGAGGGGTGAGGCACGAGGCAGTGGCGCGACTGCGGCAGCGAGGCTGGGGCAGTGGCACAAAGGCGGCGAGGCTGGGGAGATGAGAGTCGGTTGTGCCGCTGCGGCTGAGTAAGGGAAAAAACTAGTAAAAACTAAAAAGTAAAAAGTTGAAAATGAAAATAAGGGCTGGATTTTTTTTATATCTAAAAAATTAAAAACCCCAATTTTTTCCAGTTGACCTGGGTTCTTGACCGAGTTTGACCAAACTTTATTTCAGGGTTTTTTGGGCTGGACCGAACCGATCTAGTTCCCGGTTCACGGTCGAACCGGTCGGAACAGTCGGTCCGATCCGAATTTAATAACACTGATCAAAACAAGGCCTCGACATATCCATTACCAAATATATCCATGCAACTAAAACAAAAGATTTAGACATCTGATAGCTTCAGACATAGGTGGAGCTTACTCACTAATCAAGTGGGAGAGACGGGCCTACTTTGCATTTACTAAAATGCAGCAAGCTTGTTATTCCAATACACGATCATACACCCCTCAATTAGTTAAACAAAATTGCCAATATAACCCTTTGCATACTCCTTTCTTACCCAGTATCTCAATCACAAAGAGCAAAACATGAATTTATGACTTCCTATTACCATCCCGTGAGTCCTACCCTTAAACTATACTTAAAATAACTTTTAGAGTTGTATTCATGGAGATAGAAGAGGAGTCATACTTTTATGAAGAAGAAATATTTTCTGCACCTTTTTACTTTTCATGGACAACATCTTTTCCACCTTCAAATAAAGCTTGGCTAAGTATATTTTTATTATCTATGAGGAATAATACAATTGATCCTCGAAGGAATCAACTTACCTCAAGTTAGGAAGAACTGGAGATGACTAAGAATTGAAGGAATAGTAGACCCAAAGACGTTCTGGAGTAATATAATGAAATACCTAAGCTTCGATATCAAAAACACGACTCTTGGCTGACTTACCTTAGGGTGCCGTATGTTTTGCAGTGATTGGATAGTGCACGTGAGTCTATAGTAAAACATACATAATTTTAACTACAAAAACAAACGGTTTATTAAGTTGAATACTAGACTCAAAGATCTAATTTGACAGGTATAGACTTGTTCAAAGTCGAGCCATATATAAAATTATTTTAATGAACCCTTGAACTTTTGTTTCAAGGCTCCCTTTGGCCTTTAAATTTGATCTAACACTACTTTGTATAATTAATCATTTGCAACCTTATTTTCCCTATTCATCGGTGTTTGTGATATTACATAGTCCGTTGGGTAAACTCACTTTTTTCCCTTTCCATTTCTTCTCTTTCGTTTTCCGGATTGCCGGATTCCAGGTTTATAAATCTAATCACTTCACTAATAGCACATACGAAGATTTGGCTTGCCAAGTTCCAGACTTCTATCATCTTCATCTCAAGTTTGGTATGAAAGTCCGAGACTTCCAACATTTTCGAATAAAGTTTGGTGCCTCAGTCGTTCTAGGATTCCTGTATGCTTTCTCGATCGAGCTTGTCTAGTATAATTTATCTTATCCCATGTGGTTTGCAGGCTATTACACTGAAGCGAAATTTACAAAAATCATTATAATAGTTTGAGAATAGCATCAAATCTTGATTCCTCCTCTTTAAGCTGAAGTATTTCAACATTGTTCCAGATTGCCTTTGCAGGAGCAATCAACATTAGCTACAAGGTTTGGATCCAAACATGATCTTGATTTGAATGGGGCAACAACCAAAAGTTAAAGGACAATTGGACACACACAGAAAAGAAACAAAACTGGCCAACTGTTAAATTGTTCTGAATTACAAAGCTTTCCATCATGATCTTCAAATGTTTGACAGGAAAACTCAAAATGTGAAGGTGAAATTGAAGAATAGGCTTTGCATGTTTGAAACAAATGGCTACAACTTTTATTGCAACAATGACAATCAACAATAACACCCCTTCAACCATATAAGCATTAACCAATCTTACTGCAGTCTCCATAAAATCCAATTTACAAATGTAAGACAATTTAGTAAAAGAAAAAATCAAATGAAGAATGACACGAGAACGAACAACGTATCTGAATTTACTGCACTACCAAAACTTTTCTTACACATGAATAAAAGAAACTGATGGATGCTGTACACAGGAACGATCTGCTGCGTTGAAGAGATGGCTCACCAGAGTTTAACGTTGACTTGGGAAACCATGAGGCTGAAGTTTCTAATTTGCATTTTATAGGAAGATTGTACACCAGAACCACAACAAGTATCTGTCTCATTGTTCAGGTTCAATGAATGAATAGTAGTTCCAATCGGGATAGGATTATAGAACTGCAACTTCAGTATATGGGCGTGGAAAAGGAAAGCAACTAGAACTGGAAAATGAGCCTTGAAGCTCGGGACATGGTTCAGGTAACACATTTTCAGAAGAACCCGATATGTCAGAGCATAACCATGGTGTAGAAGGCTTGGATGAAATGGAGAAAGAGATATTTGATAGACATATAGAAGTAAAGGGAGATTCAGATAACCCAGTGAAATTGCCTGCTATAGAAACATTCATACCAATAATGTCCTCAAAGGTGATGCCACTAACTATAGGTAACGAAGAAGGATTATATTTCTCATCTGGATGCGACTCACAGTAACCGGTTGCCTTGATTCCCACTCGCACATTTTCCATAACAACATTTCTAATGAGAATATCTTTGATGTAACCGCCTCTACCTCTTGCTGTCTTCAGCTCAATCCCAAAGAGGGAGTCATGTAGGGAACTATGCTCTACAAGCACATTGGAGATACCACCAGACATCTCGCTACCAAAAGCCACGGCAGCACCTGCAGCGGACTGTAACCTTACCCGTCTAATGTGGACATTTGAGGTAGGTTTCCCGTAGGAAATACCATACTCATCCCAACCACTTTTAAGAACGATAGCATCATAACCTAGGCTAATATTGCTGTTTTCAATGCAGACATGCTCAGAAGAATCTGAAAAGTGGACATAAGGTTGCATGTTATGCAAGTCTAGAGTTTGCAAGTAATGTATCCATCTCTTGAAAGACAAGGGAAGCAATCATCCTTTTTTTTTAAATGATCAAGAAAAAAAAACAAAGGGAACGATATACACGAAATGTTAGGCGTAAGATATTTCACATCAGCTCAAAGACAAATCTATTCCAGGCTCATGTACCAATCATAAGTACATTTGAAGACCAACGAATACTTAACTGGTGAGCATCTAAGGCTTCAGCCTTTAATTAGCTTGGACATTTAAAACAGATGAGATTAATGATTTTTTTAACCAACCTGGGACAACCCCATTGGTGAGTGGGGAGTCTTGTGGAGAATAAACCGTTAAGTTCTGAATGACCACATCACTGCAAGAGAATTTTCTCAAGGATTAGGCAATCCAGATGTTACCACAAGAAAACGCAGATGAAACATTAAACTCCTTATAGAGATAAATCAAGTTACCTGCAATATGCTGGGCGGATGTTCCAACCAGGAGCATTCAATAAGGTCAAGTTTGAAATAACAATATTTCTGGAGCTAACAAACTCTATTAGGTGTGGTCGAGTATAATTTAGGGAATGGGAATTAAACTCCTCCCACCATATAGACCCCTGTCCATCAATAGTACCATTATTGCCTGCACAATTGTTAGAAATAAGCGAGCTGCATGAAGGTACAACAGAGAACAACTTAAAACTAATAAAACCACTCAATGAAGGAATCCCTGCCTGTTATTACAACATCAATTAAATTATTTCCAGAGATCAAGCTCCTATATCTTCCATATTGTGCCTCAATACCTCGGCCATAAGATGGTAAGGCTTCAACTACATCCCAATGAGGGAAATCCTGAATAGTGAATGCACAAAATATTTACCGTGACACGCATTAATATGCTTATAGATCTAAATTGACAAATAAAAATTGAAACAGTTATCTAAACAATCATAATGCAGCTAAAACTGTCATTACCACAATTTGAGTTATTGCAGTTGTTACAACATACTATCTAGTTAACCTCTCTCTATTGGAGTTACCACGTAATGTCAAGAATTCATTTAATTTGTGGAATAGTAAGTCATAGATCCTAATCACCACGTAATCCTTGAAACCAATGGTTGTCAAACCTATTACACAACACTGACACTATTTTAGCTTTGTAACAAAAAAATATGAGTATATGCAATGAAGACACTCAGACAAAGTTCAGAGGCTAACCTCAGATCCTAGAATAACAGCATCTTTTTCCAGGAACAGTGTAAGGTGGCTAGTAAGATTGATGCTTCTGGTCAGCCACTTGCCAGCAGGAACATAGAGCTGTGCTCCACCCTTGTCAGCAAAGGACTTGAGATAGAAAATAGCATTCTGAAATGCTACAGTATTTATAGTTTTTCCATCACCCACGGCCCCAAAGTCCAACACTGATACACTATGAGGTCTGGGTTTCAAATGCTTATTGAACTTGCATTCTCCCTCAAATTGAGCTTCACTAAGTACTATACAGTGACTGAATACCAAAAGCAAAAGTAGCCCTGCCTGGAAACAAAATCAAAGAAAAACAGTAAATCATTGATTATCAAGTATCTTGCTGAATTTCTAAACTTTCACTACCACGTAAGCTAATAAATCTATGTCGCGATCAGCATAAGGGAGATACATTGTCATGGTTCCAGCCTAATATATTTTAGCCTCTGTTAGCAGATCTCAGAAAGAGAAAATTCAGATTTTTGGCTGCTGCTGCTTTATTTCTTTTCACATTCACATTCATTAGTTGAAGAAATGTAACACGTGAAAACAAAATATGGAGAAAGAAGATCACCACATTGAAAAAGTTCTAATCTTTACACATTCAACACAGGAAAATGCTGAGAAGAACCAACTACATTTCTAAAAGCTGATGTCACACAGGAGCAGATAATACCAGTAGAAAGAACACAAGTAGATATTCCTTTCCTTTTATACAAAAAGTTCACAACTTGATTAGTAACCAATAGATAGTGACTTCATTGGAGCACAAAACACTGAGCAATTGCAGTACTTGATAAGTGTTAAGTTCAAAATGAGAATGAAAAGAGAAAGAATGTATTTATAACTTGGTCAGCTTTCATAATTTATAGCACTTGAGCAAGTCATTGTATACCATTAGTGGTTTCCCAGTCAGATCCCTTCGACCAGGATTGATGTGCTACAGGACAAAACAAAATTCAATTATTTTCAGGTGATGGATAGGATAATAAATTGTAAAAACCAACACTTTATGATTGCAAAGAACATCCAAACAAATCTTGAATCCAACAAACTATTGTCTTGAAAAGACAATGTAGACAAAACAATAAGCATTCCAGTAGGATAATACAAGAGATCAAGCAAATCACTACAAGAAGCTTTTAGTAAGCCAATTCAAAGCACATATACTAAGGTAGACACACACACACACACTCAAGCAAGGGAAACAAGTGAAACCAATTGAACCAAGAAACGATTTTTAAGTACAAACATCACAATCTAGTAAATACCCACTAATTTTCCAAGTGAAAATTTCAGAAAAAATCAAGATTTAGTCAAAAAAACAAGACATCCTGAGTTGAAACAAAAACAAGAACAAAAATGTAAAAATAAAACCAACGTACTTACTAGCCTCTTCATGATTGTGTTCTTCTCTGACATATTAACATTCACAAATCTTGAACCACCCCACCCCCTCTTCTCCTAAAAATCTTAAAACTTGCTCAACCAAAGTGAGAAGAGGGTGGATGAAGAAGGGAAGGTAGAGAACACAAGAGGAGAGGGTGTTTGTAATTGTATGATAGATGAGAGAGTGGCAATTAAGGACACAAAAACAATAAAATATATATATATATATATATATATATATATTAATTTCTCCTTCTCAACTTTTACATATATTATAATTTATTAAATTTTAATTATGTCACGTAAATTAAAATATATGAAGTACGAAATTAAATATATGTTACTACTTGTACAGAACTAATGTGCTACCAATAGAAAAAAAAAGAAACGGATGGTAAGAGAAAGGGACAGCGAAGAATTAGAAAAAGACAGCTCTTCATCTACACATATTGTTGTATTTATTAACACTTTAATATAAACGTATATAATAAAATAAAACACAATGAATACGAACAGTATTTTAGGTTCATTTTTGTATGTTATGCAAATAATGGAAAGAAAAGAGAGTACAGAATAATTAATATTGAATTTATGTAATTATTAGTGATTAATGAGTCTGTAAAAAATTTGGTCAAATTTAAAACTAACAGACGTTGCCGACACTGAATGAGCAGAAACAACAAACGGTAGCAGAGGCATTGACTGTGTAACTACTACAGTTACAGTGTTGTATTAGGCGCATGACCTTTTGTCATAATAGTAAAGCAATTAATAGGTTCCTAACACCCCAATCCCCATGCTAATTTTACTCTCTCCCCTTTTCATAATACTTTTATAAGTAAATTATATAAATTTTAATTTATATTATTTTATTTATTGACATAAAAATAATTTATAAATTTTTTTATATAATTTTTAAAATTTAAAATTGTAAAATATTAATTTAATCTAAATTCAAAAACTAGTCATGCTCTCCAAAATCAAAATATGATAATTATTTTGAAAAGTAGAGATTATTTCTTTTTAATTATATTTTGTCCGATAGAATAGTGGTAAATATTTATTGTTTAATTAGTATTTGCACCTACTCATATTTTTTTACTTAACATATTTATGAAGAAATAATGATTGAAATGAGTATTTTATCACAATACTTATATTGATTGATATTTAATCTTTTTAAGTCTTGATATGATAAAAAAAGAGAATATATTTTCATTACAGTGAATAAAAATAAACGTAGGAAATATTAATATTATCATAGCTAAAAATGAATTAATGTGAGAATACAGACAAATTAACCCCGATTAAATCTTTGAAAGTTCGTTAATCAGAAAAAAATAAAGAATAAATATGATTAAATGTAGGTGAAAAGGACTATGTAGGAGCCGTTTGGTTGCATGAATTAGGTGTTATCCCTGTTGTTAGTGTGGAATTTAGGATTACCAATTATGTTTGTCAAGTGTTGGTTGTGGATATTGACTTAATCCACCTATCAACTTAGATTTTCTATTATCTACATTTCATACATGAGGTTATAATTCTCTAACTTATAATTGATACTGTAGTTTTATTTTGAATTAAATAATTATTTATTAATTTAATATAAACACGTCAAAAGTTTAACTACATAAAAATTACTCTGCATCTTCACTTTATGTTATCTTAAATTTTGTAAATTGTGAAGCTAAATAATTGAGTCAATAAATTTCAGCCATCAACTATAGCTCGTTATAGCCAAGTTGGTCCTTTTTTGCATTAATGATACTTTTTCCTCTCATATTAGTTATTTATTTATAAATAATTATTTTAAATTACTTATTAATTTATACAATTAATAGAGTTATTTTTTTTTTATATTTTGACCATAAAATTAATTTCTTTTTGAGTGTAAACAAGTTTGTAGAGTCTAAAAAAAATTAAGAGGCAACTTGATAAAATTATTGTTATTATTTATAATTTCTTAAGAAGCATGTACAAGAAAAGTGAATAACTAATATGAGATGAAGAGAGTAGTTAGATTACTATACGGGGCGGAGTAAACATATAGTGAAGGAGTTTGGATGAACTTTCTTTGGAAAAAAATTATATTATTTATATATGATTAATATATATATATAGTACATGTCGAATTTATTTTATAAAAATTCTGACTCTACCGCTAATTACTATTTCTTGCCTAAAAAAAACTATTTCTTGCATGTATTTCAATTATTATGTTAGAAATCATTTGATCGAAGGTATTAGAAAAAATAATACTCATATTAATTTTGATATCATTTAATTCTTTATTTGATAATATTTTCAATCTATGTATTAATGATGAATTTTTATACACAACGAAACATGATATTAACAATACATTACAGTATTTCAATTCGAAAATACATCTTATTCAGCAGTGTTTCTATTCTATTACACCTTATATATTTAATACAATAAATCAATCAATCAAAAAAGTTTATCAGTATTATTAATCTCAACATGATTTAATACAGCATACATATTACTCCTGTTTTAATTTATATGACTAATTTTTAAAAAAATTACATATTTTTTTATAGTTGGTAATTATTTAATTTATAAATATATAATTTATTTTTAATAAAATAATTAATAATCATATAGTATAACTGATCACAAACTTTAAAAGAAAAATTACATTGTATGATATAAATTAAAATGAAGAGAATACTATTGTTAGTGTATGGGAATCCCACAAGTGTAATTGGGGTCCTTGTTGCATGTGGTTGATGAGAAATTAGTAAAGTGGTCCACACCAATGATGTGTGGTAAGTGGCAGGCTGGCATGAGTGAGGTAGCCAGATCATATGGGCCATTTGTCTTCTTCTTACACAAATATATTAACGCATATTGTCATGACCCAATACCTCTGCTGTTGTGGCCCTTCCTTGTCTCTTGTGCTCCCCCTTCAACTCAATCTACCAATTATTCTCCTTTTTTTTTTTTCTTTGTGCTTTTCCAGTTAGTCTTATTTTGTTAGTTTTCTCTTTTAAATCTACTACTTAAGGTGTTTCTTACAAGTTTTGCTGTCACCTTCTTTCCGTTTCTCTTTTTTCAAAAACTACTGGTTCTTTCAAAATCAGGTTTTCCAAGTAAAAATAATTTTTCTATCTATAAGATAATATGTACACACAATATATTCAATGTTAAATGAAGAATTAAATAAAACACGTTGTAAGAATATTAAATATGTTTTACTAGTAAGTAACCGTTCAATCGTGTTGTGTAATGATACGAATTAAATGGTTAGAAGTAACTACAATGTATGCTCATGCATGTCTTTGTTTTTTGCTGCCCACCCAGTAGAGCTAATCCGCTTAATTTAGATCACACGTGGTAAAAAAGACTATAAGAAGGTAGCACTCCCAACAAAATTTTCTCCCTACTCAGGATCACACATTGGCTTCAGACTCCTTTTTGTGTTGTAAAATGACACAAGGGTTCAGGAGAGTTTTAACCATCATGTTGATTTTTCATAAATAAAAAAAGAATATATATAATTAATTTTATTTATTTATTTATTTTTATTGATATAAATTTGAGTTGATCCACATGAGTGAGTGACATGAATCTATCACTTCTTTAAGTATGAAAATTACCCAAGAAAAAGAAAAGAGTCACTACTACATTTCTTTTTATTTTTTGCAAGAATAACATAAAAAAAATTTTTTCAAGACCCTGGAAAAAAAAATATTCAGACTCAGTTTTGCAAAAGATGAAATAAAACTTCGCCTTATTTTCCAACTTAGATTTCTCAGCAGGAGCAAATTAAATATATACACCAAGATTAGTTAATTTAACTTCAGGAATCAATGCTAAATAAATAAATAAATAAATAAAACATTTTTATGTGTAATGTAGAATTTTATTTTAGGTTTAGGTGTTTGTAATTTAAACATTCATTGTTGTTTATTTACCTGATCTCGATGCAATATTTTAATAATAAATTCATCGATACATGTCAAAGTGTTAGGTTACAACAGTTAATTAATAAGTATTAGTAATAAAATATTAATTTAAGACCAATAAACTATTCTGTCCTTTTGCAACAAAAAATAAAAGGGATAAATTGACCGTTATTCATTCAGTTAATCAATTACTGACTCATCAATAGGATTAAAAAGATTTTATTACTAAATATGATTTCCTATAATATAGTCTGGTGTAATTCAACAACAGAATATAAGGAGGATAGAATACGTATATTGAGTTTTATTTTAATGAGGTAAAAAATTATTTTTAATTTAAAAGAAGTCTAAGAAAAATATGTATTAAAATAATAAGATACAAGAACAAATAAAGCAATAATGTAGTAGTTAAAATTAAAGAACAAGATATGATTTATTATGCGACTATATATAACTAATACTATTAAATAAGGAGAAGATGAAAAGAGGAGATTGACCTCCCGTTTCTCCAACATAAAAGTCTGACAATACTCGGTTATTATTTAAATTTTCGATCTTCATATATATTTTTCTATCATAGTCACGTCTTCAATAAATTAAAAATGTGTGTCATGTCTAATCACCTAACTCCCCGACCTACTGCTACCTCTCATAAAACCTACTATAGTTACAACTCTTTATTAGTTCATCCACACACCTCGTTTTTACATATTCAAATCAATTCAACCTCACTTTTCTTATCTTATTCATCACAGAATCCAGGCCACCTAGTCTTCTAATTAAATGAAATTTAATATTTATTTTTCCTTGATCCTTATAAGAAACGAAATAATATTTTTAGAAGAAGAAGAAGGGAATTACCGTACGAGAATTCATAATGACGTGCTTATGATGGGGTATTGGAAAAGGTTAAACAAGAGAGGCACACAACATGTTACACTTTAGTTGAGCATATTTTCTTTTTTGCATAAAAAACATATTTCGAAACCCTAAAAAGGGTTCCTCGGAGAAACTTAGGTGACCACATTATATTGTGCCATACATTTAAAAAAGTTTCTGGGAACAAATATTTTCGTAAAGAGAAAGAGAGGGTCTATAATTTTTTAATTTTTAAAACTTTTTTTTTTTGCAAGATACTGTTAAATAGGAGTTGAAAATACAGGTTCTTAGATATATAATATTTGATTTCAGGAGAGGTATTTGCA
This sequence comes from Withania somnifera, assembly GCA_039654485.1. NCBI lineage: Eukaryota > Viridiplantae > Streptophyta > Magnoliopsida > Solanales > Solanaceae > Withania > Withania somnifera. The sequence goes on along the minus strand of JBDJHY010000116.1, from coordinate 15,875,484 downwards.
AAGGACGAGGAATCAAATATCTACGACTAATTATTTTTTTATAATATAAGGTTCAAACATCTAATTAATTTTTTCCTAAACTTTATATCCAATTAAAATGTAGCCACATATTTTATAATGGGCCGGACAGATGAAGCATAGAAGAGAATCTAAATGTTTTTTTTTTTCCAGACTCTAAAAGAAATAGTAATTTTTTTTTATCACACGTTAATTATCGAAACTGATTTTTTTTTATCACACGTTGATTAACGTTGTCCCCTTGTTTTTGCTACAAAAAATAAAAAATAAAAAAAAGGTATATGTTAGGGACTTTGTTGTAGAACACGATAATTAAGATACAACGGTTTTTGTAATTGCCGTCAATTCACATGCCGAATCAAGGGCCGATTTTTTTGTTTTCTCCGATGAAATTAAAATAACATTGCATTAGATAAAAGCAGTGTAAAGTTACGTATCTCATATATTCTTCAAATCATACTTATAAACTCATATTAGGTATATTGTTGTATTACATGATTGAATTTTAATTTCAAATTTTTACCTTTACCCTCCACCAAAATTAGGAGTAACTTTTAAATATATTAACTAACTACCATGAGTAACAAATATCATACTAGCAATAGCTTCCTCTTCTTTTTTTTTTTTTTTTAAAAAAAAATCAAATTTAATTTGACTTTTGGTTCAACCATGCTTTTGACATTTGCAAATTATCTCAAATTTATCCTAAAACATTGATAGAAATGAGCCTCCTAAATTAGGAAGCGCCTTTATCTCCGGCCATTATTGGAGCTTAATTAGAAGTTAGTCTAGGACCAAGAAAAAAAAATTGGGTCAAAATTATTTCTTATTTTTTGGGTAGATCTAACTTTATTCCTTAAATATAATCTTGAATATTTTTTTTTTAAGTTTATAAATCTTGTGGACTTTTAGTTTTACTAACAAAAAAAATACACCTACACTATTAAATTTAATTTTATTGTCACCTGAACTTTTAGAAAACGAATTCAAATACTTTTTTGTCTACCAATTGTATTAATTTTTATTCTATATTTAAATATATCAACTATATTAATTTTATTGCCTTTTCTTCATTAATTATACTTCTTAATTTGACTACTTAAATTCTTAGTGCTAAAATATTGATACTTTTGCTGCTGATACTTTTGTTGACGTCCGTTAAGCCATATTTTCTTTTTAGGTTAATAGAGTTAACTTTGTCTATTAAAATTATATAATTGGTCAATTTTATGTTTTGAATTAATATTTCTTGTGGAATTATTGCTGATATTCTTATCGTGTTTTTATTCATTCTTGTTTTGATGACTTTGTATTGATAATTTTAAGTCACTTTTATACTTGTACTTTTGGTATCTTTTACTATTTTTCTTTTTTATTTATGAACTAAACAAATGAGTCAAATTAAGAATCATAATTACAACGAAATTAATATAGTTGATATATTTAAACAAAAAAATAAAAGTTAACACAGTTGGTAGATGAAAAAGGAGTTGATTTTTTTTTCTTCTAAAAGTTTAAGTAACAATGTAGGAGCATTTTTCTATTAGTGAAACTAAAAATGTCAAAATTTTGTAAACTTAAAAAATAAATCAGAATTATATTTAAAGGATAAAGTTAAACCTTACTTAAAAAATAAGAGATATTTTTAATTAAAAACAAGGTGATATTAGATTAAAAGTCTAAATGTGTTGACCATTGTAGAAACCTTTTTTCTTCTTGAGGGGGATTTAAAAAGTATGTTAATTGGATTATGTCCTGCATTTACGCCATTTGCAAAGAGTAACGGCAGAGTTTTACCTACCACATACATATATATATATGCATGCACCTTTCTTTTCCACATGATTTTAATTCATTCCACAAAATTCTATTCCCACATTTTCTTTTGTCCCTTGTGATACAGCCGGCACCCAAAGTTGTATTGTTTTCTTTTATTTTTTGTTTGGTATTTGATAGTTATTCTAGAAGTTGATTAATTAATTTTATGTTGAAAAGTTTTACTTGAAAGAGGGTAAGATATTCTTTATTAAAAGCGATTTTATATAATATAATTAAACTCAAAATTACTTATCGCTTTATCACAGTATTTGAATGTAAAGCAAAACTTGTAATGAACGTGTGATGATGCTTATATTGAAATGATCATCTATAGGTCTAAGTTTTTTTAGAAATAGATGAAAAATAATGTGTTTAGCTTGAGATATGTCAAGAAAATGATTTTTAAAAATATTTCACCCATACATATATATTATAATTAGGCATAGATAAATAATTAATATTATAAGAATAATCAGACTTATTATTTTTCCTTGTGCGTGCAAGTCTAATCTCCCTTTTTGCTTTTTATTTGTCAATTTTCTAAAAAATTGTTCTTTACAAAGTAAAAAAAACGAATTCTTCGTGACTAATGAGAGACACTGGCTTATGAGAAATATACCCGCAAAATTCCTACTTTCCTCATTTATGACCATCTATTTTCATCATAAATTCTTGCCACTGTTCGATCATATGCTACCATGTAGTAGTAATCAATTAAATGTTGAAAGTGATGTCTAAAATAGTGTAAAGGGCCTTTGATTGATGAAACCTTAATAATCATTTGCTTACTTAGCTTGACATTTGACAAGAGAGGCATATATAAATAAAATGAGAAATGGGATCTCATGAGTGAACGAATATTTTAACTGTTTACTGATAAATTAAATTGAAGAAATACAGTGGATGCTGAAAATAATTTGAAGGAACGATTTAACATATACACTGCCAAATTCTTGTTAATCGATCCTGTGCTTAGACATGCATGATGGCAAATTGGCAATCTAGTGTGTTCGGTGCGGAACATTTTTCAATCATATTTTTTCTATTCGGTTGGTCAAAACCTTTTTAAAATATTTTTTATAGAAAATAGATTCCTTAAAATGACTTCTAAATGGGGAAATCAAGTTCCACCGATGCCATTTCATATTGATTGTATTTTTTACACCTTCCAACACACCCCATCTTCATGTTGGAAAATAATCACACAACGAAAGCATTCCAACATCATACAACTTACATGAATAATAGACAACAAATTCCAACGCACAATACATATAAAGTAAGCTGAAAATTAACTTTAGAAATACAATATTTTGAAGCAAGTCCGACTCCAATTCTATGGTATTCTACAATGGTCCCAAGTTCATAACCGAGCTCTCTCAATACTTGGATGGACAAGTATTTTGTAGAATACTAGTTCTCATTGTAGGTTAGGAGAATCCCTCTTTATAGAGAAGTTTCACCCAATCCAAAAGGAAAAACAAGTGTTTTCTTTTGGAACAAGAAAAAAGCTTTTGCTTCTCCTATTCCCCTAGAAATAGGATTCTGATCTTTAGTTAATATGAGCAATGTAGGGATCACATAATTAATTACTCAGGCTTCCTATTATGAAAATAATTCAAAATATTTATTTAAATTACTCTTACCATAATAAATTACAAATCATTCCACATAATTTTGCAATTGCACTTCTCATTTATATTTCGAAATTCCCCATTAAATACTTATGGAAATTCTCATATTAAGATTATAGATACTAATTAATAAATTAAAGTACTGACGAATTTAATTTAACAATTAATTTCCTTTAGAGCACTGCTTAACTTATATCATATGTCGGATTAATAAATCCACCAATCGAGATTACACATGAAAACTTATAAGTTTCTCATAAAAGGCTTATCATCAATCTCTAAACGAGACATGTATTCTGTTAACTAACTTATTATTTCACCAATATATATTTATTATCACCAACTTACCAAGTGTATTGACCCATCTCCAAATATCTTTTTTTAATAAATTAAAACGCTGATCAATATATACAGTTCATAATGGTTATATCAAGATTGAGAATATAAATACATTTAACAGTTTAGTGAATAAATTTTTATCAGTCAGTCCAAAACATCTGTCTCTACTCGGTCTTGTTTAATACATACAAAATGCACTAGCACAAGAAGTTAGAAACTATACCATACTCTCAATCAATTACATTTAATCTCGTGCTACACTCATTCTGATGATTTGTCTAAATTTCTATCTACGATTGCGAACTACAACTTTAACTTATAAGAATCGATGATTTAATCTTCTGTGTATAAGCTCAAACTCTATACACTAAATCATCTGTAATATAAGTTGAGGATGCATATATAACAAAATGGTCTATTTAATATAATACTTATTAAACTGAATAAATAATTATTTAATAAATAATATTATATGAAATACATGGTTAATAGTATATCCTAAAAATCTCCCACTTAGACACATAACTATGCCTCTACAACTCTAGCACCTATTCCTTCTACATATCTATCAAAAGGCTTTTACAGTAAAGTTTTGTGAAAGGGTATGCAAGGTTTTTTTATGCAATCTTTGTCACCATCACATCTCCTCTCTACACTATGTCTCAAATCAAACAGTACTTACGCTTAATATATTTTGTCTTCTTATAACTCAATGATTTATTTGAATTTGCAGCCGCACCACTATCACGGTGAATTATAAGTGCTTGTTCTATCATAGGGACAACTATTAAGTCTTTCAGAAAGTTCTTGATCTATATTTTCCCCTTAGCTGCCTTGGTTGTTACATACTCGGCTTCTATGGTGAAATCAACAACACAAGTTTTCTTGATGCTCCTCTAAACAATGACTGCACCTCCCAAAGTATACACATTTTCAGATTTCGATTTTCTAGAGTCCTTGTTAGATTGTAAATCTGAGTCTGTATACCTTATTGGAACTAATTCATTTAAATAATTGAGTAGCATGTAATCCCTAGTCCTTTTCAGATACTTAATTATATGTTTAACTATCGTCCAATGCTCTTATCCAGGATTAGACTGAAACCTACTAACCATGCCTACTCCATAATAAATGTTAGGTCTAGTGCACAAATAGGATACATTAGACTTCCCACATCTGATGCATAAGAACTGACTTTATGCTTTTTATATCATCATCTTTCTTAGGACATTGATCCTTAGATAGGGATATTTCACGTCTACAAGGAAGAAATCCTTTCATAGATTCATGCATGCTAAACCTGGTACATCATATCAATATAAAGAGCTTGAGACAAACCTATTATCCTTTTTTGGTGATCACGAAGAACATTGATTCTAAGGATGTGAGCAACTTCTCCCAGATGCTTTATATCAAAATTACTTGACAATCATTCCTTGACTGAATTTGACAAGTCCACATTATTTTCTATGAGAAATATATCTCTATATACAATACTAAAAATATCACTTGTCTCTATTCCATTTTTGTACACACAAGACTCATCAAGACATTGCTCAAAACCAAAGTCTTGACTACATTATTAAAATAAGTGTTCGATTCCCTAGAAACTTTCTTTAATCCATAAATGGATCTTTTAAGCTTGCACAATATATGTTCTTTTTCTTTTTCAATGAAACCGTCTGGTTGATGCATGTAAATACTTTCATCAAGACTTCCATTAAGAAAAACTGTCTTAATATCTATTTTCCAAATCTCATAATCATACTGAATAGAGATGGACAAGAAAATAATAATAGACTTAAGCATGGCTATTGGTGAAAAATTTTCCTCATAATCGATTCCTTCTTTTTGAGTAAATCCTTTTGCAACAAGCCTAGTTTTGTAAGTTTGTACTTTTCCATCTATTCTTCTCCGTTCTTATAGATCCACTTGCATCTTATGGGTTTGACTCCATCTACAGGTGGTTTTACAAGATCTCATACTTTATTTGAGTACATAGACTTCATTTTCTAATTTTATGGCAACAATACATTTTTCTACATCTTTATCCTATAGGGCTTCGCCGTAATTCACAGGTTCGATATTCAAATCCTCAGGAATTCTGTTAAAAGACACTTCCAAAGGTGCATATTAAGATGGTTTTCTTATCACTCTCCCACTATGACTAGTCACTATAGGTGCAGAGGTAGGCACATAGGTTGTGTCATTATGATCTTGTGGTTGAACCACATCATTTGTAGAATTTTCATCCTCTAAAGCAATCGACTCTACATTGATGCAATGAATTTTCAGGAACTTATACTTATGGAATTACGTCTATTAACATCTCTCTCATTACTAAAATATAATAGTATGTTAATATCAACATATGAGGTTTGAGCTTGATTTTCATTATGTTCAGTAGATTAATTTGTTATTTCTTTGCTTAATTCTCGTAAAACTAGTTTAGTTCTGAGAATGTGATTTGATAAAAAATCCTTTTCAATAAACTTGACATTAGTACTTACAATTTCCTTTTTTTCTTTAGGATTATAAAATATACCACCTTTCGTTCGTTTAGGATACCCAATAAAAACACATACTTCTGTTCTGGGTTCTAATTTTTTTGTTTTTCCTTTCAACATGTTCTTGACAATCTCAAATCCGAACATGTTTTAGACTAGGCTTATGACCAGTCGATAGTTCCATGGGTGTCATAG
>JBDJHY010000116.1:15857063-15868873 GCA_039654485.1 Withania somnifera | reverse complement strand
AGATATAGACTTATACATGGACTATAAGACCTACACACAAGACTCCTACAAGAAATATATATCGCGTACAACTCCACGTTATACCTGTCTCAGTAAATTCCAAAAAACAGTTGCCCTTTTGGAATTTTTATTTCAAAATGTGTTGTTTGGTCTCCGCACTCTAAAATTCAGAGAGAATTTATCTAGAAAACCACAACTAACAAGAAAAAGCTGCACATGATCAAGTGGGATACCATCACTATGAAGAAACATGAAGGTGGACTCGTGCCTCCAAAACAGTGAAATAAAAAATAGAGTCTTGCACTCTAGGATGGCCTAGAAAATGTACATGAACCCTAATAGCTCGTGGGCAAGAATTCTTATTAGCAAATACCACAAGCCCAATAAACCTACCACTCGAACAAAGGTTGCTGTAGAACTCAACACAATATCTGAACTGGTTGGAAAGATTATGTCGATTCTATTAAATGAAATGTCCACACGAAAGACATAGTCAATTTCTTTACTGATAATTTGCTACTAATTCGAAACATTATCCAAGGTCCTGTGAATAAGAATGAGGAGACCCTCAAAATCAAGGACATCCACTATAGCTATAGTTAAAATTTTAAGAGGCTTACCTTTGACTTGGATAACAATCTTAAGGCCATCATTAGTAGCTGCTCCTTCTCCCAGTGCATATCCAAAAAAGACCACCTTGTATAAGGTCTAAGCAGTAATAGCCTCATCACTACCAACAGTGACCATCACCATATTCACGCTTCTACAAGGAAAAATTCCATTAATCCCTCTACAAACATCAAACATATTTGGGGTGCTAGCATCCCAATAAGCTCAAATCTTTCATGTGGCTCCTGCATCATCATAGACTTCCCACTAGTAATTTCTTTCATAAAATTGGCCTAAACATCGACCTTACTTGCCATTTCTGTGACTTTCAACAAGAAGACGTCAACCACATCTTCTTCCAATGCCTCTATTCTATTAATTTCTGGAACCAAATCAACAACAATTGTCCTGATATAAATATCATGGACTCTATCACTCTATCAACTGGATGACATACTGGAAAGATGATCATTAATTAATATAACAGTTAGCTTCTACGGGGAACACTTATCCTTTTCTACATGCGGAACATATAGTTGAGAAGGAACAATAATCGTTTCAAAAATAAAAAAGGATATGATTCCTGTGGAGCACACAATTTCTCAAGCTACTAAGTATCACGTCATGACTGGTTATAAGAACATGCTAAGATGGATCAAACAAGCATTAAAATTAAGTGGGAGCCTCCACCTATGGGCAGTTAGTTTCAAACTTAATGTTGATGGTTCTGTTAAGAAGAGCCCTGGACCTTGAGGTCTTGGAGGCATCTTTAGAGATCATAGTGGCAAATAGGTGATGGATTTTCCTTAAAGTACCCCGCATGCTAGATCAATATTTGCACAACTCTTGCTTTTAAAAGAGGACTACTTTTAGTTATTGACCACAACCTAATCCTCTTTGAAATCAACACCGATCTGTTAGATGTTATCACTCTGCTTAAACAAGACCATATGCTTTACACTAACATAACTGTGGAGTCCAGGTCCTTAATACAGAGATTGGACATCACAACATTGACTAGTGTATTATGGGAACAAAATAGAGTGACAGGTTTATTGGCAAAGGAAGGTTTGAAGAATGCCGTCTCAGGAACCCCAACCATTTTGCTAGTTCCTCCAACGTTTGTGAAAGAAGCACTAGAGAAGACACTTTGAAAACTTATTCTGTTGGAAAAATTAGTACTACAAACTCTATTTCCCAAGGGCCAGGATGTGACCTAAACTATCTCTATTTTGAATACTGTCATGGACATGGCATCACTGTGAACTACAACTAATTTCTAGCTAATATATATCATTTTTACCAAAATAAAAGGATTCTATATATACTTTCTTTCCACACTACCCATTTATTAAACAATTACATCAAACAATAGAAATAATAGTCAAACTTAGAATTTCAAACATAAGTAATAAAATCAATTTAATGAAATACACTTTTAAATATTTTTTAAAGGGTATGTCAAATCAATTAAGACTAAATATATTAATATGAAGCAGAGGGAGTACACATTAGTGTTTTAAAAGCGGGGACACAAGGCAAGGCATTTTATATGTTACCGGGCGAGATGCAAGACTCACTTTTTATAAGAAATAAAATTAATAAAATTATAAAAAATTTAAGAAAATATAAAATAAGTGAAAATATATATAGAACTGCTTTATCAGAAAATATTAATCAAAATCAACAATTGACTAAAAGTGCTAATTAGAACTACTCATATCAAAGACTAATTAAATTTTAAAAAAAATTTGAGTAAAAATTTAATACTAATTAACTTGTAGAAGAAAAAAGCACGAAGAAGGAACCTACGATCAGAAGTATCAAATCAAAACAAGTGATGAAAAATGATGCGTTTCTTTTTCCAGCTTGCACAATGACTAATTTTCCCTTTTAGAACAATAATAAGGGCTAAAAGAATTAAACTTATAAGCCCTTTATCTTATCAAAATTTAATAACAAGTTGAATTATATGTTTTATGTTATTAATTTAAATATTTTCTCTTAGCAATTTTAATTTAATTAAGAATTTTTTTTTTGAGATTTTTCGCCCAATGATTAAACATATGTCTAAATTGATAAGACTTCTACCTGATACTTTCGCCCTGAGATATTATTACTATGCCTCACGCCCCGACTCGCCCCAAGAACATTTTTAAAGCACATTATTTACCTCTAATATGTTATTTTAATAATCTAACTTTTAACAACACAACAATTTCTTATAGGAATTTGTAACGATATTATTGAAAGGTGTGCCGTTGATATATAGCCCATAACATGCCCTTTTTGACATTTGGGATTCCATTTGCTGCGCTTGTATTCGTTCCAGCGCTCAGACTCACAGCACCATTGACTGGTGGTTTGTTGACCCTAACTCAGCATATATTGGAACCGTGATTTGATTTGTTTTCTTTGTGTATTGATCTAACTAGAAGTTATAGAGTTATGGCGATGTTTATAGCGGCTCGTCGATTATCAGCTGGATCAGCTTTATCAGATTCAGTGCGTTATAGATCTTGCTTGAGGTTTTTGTCAACGTCTTTCAGGGAGGAAAGAGATACATTTGGTCCTATTCTCGTTCCATCCGACAAGTTCGTGCTTTCCGGCTTCTCTTATTTTTACCTTTTCACATGTTTAATATTTTGCTTGAATTATTTTCCATTTAAGACATAGTGGAAGCTTACTACTTTCTTTTTATCTGTGTTAAAATGAAAATTTGGAAACCATAGGAGGAGGATTTCAGTAGGTTGATGTCTTTTTCTTTCTTTCTTTCTTTTTAATTATTAGTAGGTTAATGGTTAGGAGTGTTGCCTTACTTTTCGAGGGTTCAGACTTGTTGATGTTTGATGTTCACTAGTTGTAGTATGTAGTTCCTTCTTGTGATGTCTATTATAGTCTGTTGTTTATTGTGTTTTGACTGTCACTCTTTTTTGTTGTTGTTGTTGTTGTTGTTGCTATCTTGTAGACTTTGCAGTGTTTCCTTGTTAGTTGCTATAACTAATTGCGGTGTTCCCTTGTTAGTTGCTATAACTAATTGAATGGTTGGTTGTGTTTTAAATTTCTTTCAAGATTTTATGCTATTGTAACTTGTAACGATTTGTGCATGTTCCTAAAAGTAAAGTAGGGGTAAGATTGCATACACACTATCCTCCCAGACCCCACTTATGGAACAACACTGGGTATGTTGTTGAAAGGATTTCTGCGTGTTCCTAAAAAGAACGTATGTTGTGGAAGAGACGAGCCATAACTATTTTTCTCTCACTCTCGTGATAATGGTGGTGTACAATGAGCTGGAACACACCTCAACTATATACTGTATCTTGCTGCATCCACCAGCATAAATATGGGTAATTTTGTCCATCAAAACTTGGACAAATGGGAAAGAATTCACCTAACTTTGTTTTTGTTCTATTGGAATTTAAACTCTGGTTTACCATTATATATTCCAGCTTGATTGGCGACTAGGCAACAAGCAACAACTTTCCTTTTTTAAAAAGTAAAAATAAAAAGTGGGGTTACGGGAAGGGGAAATGGAAGAGAGGATTACAAGGTGTAAGTTCAGGTAGTCAACCAATTGTGCTACTATGATTCCCCACAAGAAGAAATAACTATTTCGGTTAACTAGATGATTTATGTTGCTAATGGATTTGACTGCACCTTGCAGTTCTCTTTGCCTTATGGACGCGTTTCTCTTCTGTCTCTGCTTTACACAATCAGCTGTCTTCATCATAGATATGATCAGCAGTGTTCCGACTCCCTCCTTACTAAAACTCCAGTCAAGCGAGTATCGAAAGCTTCAGTACAGAACAATCATAGACTTCTGGACTTCCAATTGAACAGTTATGCTAGAGTATCAGCTATGCGTAACTTTTCATCTGATCAACAAGGACGTATATGATGACTTATCCAAAATTGTCATACCAAATTCACTCATGAAAGGTCAAACTTTATTTTGCTAAGCTCAATATTACTCAGGATTAATCCATGGTGATTAGAGTGTGCTGCTCCCTTTTTGACATATTTTCAAATTCTTCTGATGAATACCTTTTTGGATGAGTGACCTTTAATCAATTAAGTTTAACCATAGTGTATTCCATCAATCTGACTCGCTATTTTTTTAAATTTTCTGCTGCCTCACTAACAGAAAGGGTTGGATCTAATTTATATTTCCTCATTTTGGCATACGGTGTTTCAAGACATAGCTATGGAAAGTTGAACGGTCTGGTTCCACTTAATAGCCCAAATCCGCACGTATCGAGAAGGCGAGAACTTATTTGGACATACGCTCTACTCATAGCCCCCAGATCAGGCTTGGAAGACTATGAGCCCCACCTTCTGCACGCTAGCCAAATGACTTAGGTGCGAAAGAGTAACCCCGATTAGCAAAGGGCCGGAAAACTTTTTACTTATGAGTGGGATGTAGAACCAATGGACCATTTGTGCCACAACCATCTCCTTTTTATCAGTTCTGTGGACCAATGTGGCGATGCCTGCTGCTGACTTTTATGAATTGTAAGATAAAGAAGCAGAACTAGAAGAAAACTTTCTTTCTGGCGTGTGCAGTTTTGGGGGTGACAAGTGTTATTCATTATCTCTATGATTTCTCTGTTAGGCAAATTTGGGAGTACTATAGCCTATTAACTTTGTTGAGTTTGTACCTTTATTTGGAAAATTTATTTTAACTGACTGCAGCAATCTCCTTTCTGTTAAGTAGACTTGTTTTACAATTGATGTCATCAAATTTGCGATCTTACTCAGTGGAGTTCATTGTTTTTTTGGGTGGTGATGGGGTGTGTGTGTGTGGGTGGGGGTACCTAGGTGCACCACATGTCTATTTATGTTCAAAGGGTTGGTTCTCGTCTCCTCTATCTGTGATTGTTAATGTTAGTAGGTGTGAAATTCAGCTGGGTCTTGAAATCCTTTTCCAAGTTTCCTTCTAATTGTACCTTTTGTTTCTTCTTTTCTGTCTTTTTTGTATCTCCTTCAGGTTATGGGGGGCACAAACTCAAAGATCACTGCAGAATTTTGAAATTGGGGGTGATCGTGAAAGAATGCCTGAGCCAATCATACGTGCATTCGGCATCCTTAAAAAGTGCGCAGCCAAGGTTGCTATCTCTAATATTGTTCCCTTCTTAAGCTGTTGACTACTTTATCTTTTACATTTTACCAAAATTTCGGTATATTAGCTTTTAGCATGCTGTAGTGCTTGACAACTGTTGTTTTGGAGTCTTATGTGCAATTATGATATTGCAGGTGAACATGGAATATGGCCTTGACCAATCTATTGGAAAAGCAATAATGCAAGCAGCTGAAGAGGTTGCAGATGGAAAATTGAATGACCATTTTCCTTTGGTGGTTTGGCAGACTGGCAGTGGCACACAGAGTAACATGAATGCTAACGAGGTAAATCAGAAGTTCATGAGTGTGCAAGTCCTTTGCTTGTTCTAGGCTTGAGCCTTATTAACTGCTTCTAGCAGGTTGAGGAATAACCTTAATGCTTAAAGTCCGTTCAATGGAATGGTGCTTTTTGTTTGACGAAAAATCCAGATGCTCTAGTTTAATTTATTCCTTTCTCTGTGATTGAGCATGTGTTCTCGTGTAGAACTTCTCATCTTGCTTCTTTTTTTTTCGGTAGTGCCCGCGTAGCTTGTTCGCACCTCAACCATTCTATCGGCTACTTGCACAGGTACCCCCAAAGATTTAGGCAAATGGGAAAAAATGACCTGGTGTATTTTGCCTTCACTTGGATATGAACTTGAGATCTCCTAGTTCTCCTCCCACTTCATCGACACTAGGCCAGACCCTTGGGTGCTAGTTCTCATCTTGCTATTATGTCTCATTCTTCTTTAAAAAAATTGTTATCATTTCGATATCACCAATTTACAAACAATCTTATACTACGACTCATTTGCAAATACTTCCAGGATAAACTTGTCTCCTAACACCTATTAAAAAGCTTGTCGCCTAACACTTCTAATTGAGATAAACAGTCATTTGGATGAAAAAAGACTCACGAGTGTTCTTTATTACTCTAGTTGAGGCAAGAAAAAATAAACTAAGTTGATATATCGGAAGGGGTAAGGAATGCTGAAATGTTTTCTCCCCTCACTTTGATTGTTTTTGTTCGATCGACTATTGAGTTCTTTGCGTATGAAACCAATTACAGTTTCCTCATTTTCAATTTTATTGGGTTTCAATAATTCCGAATTTGACCATGAAGCAAGAGAGATATACTCGATAGGCATTAGGCTATATCAAGGGAAGGAAGATTACACATTGAGAGGAATACATAGACTAAGTTGTTTTTTGCCCGGACTTTTTGTATATGCAATTTCCTTGAGTGACTTCTGTGTATTGCTTTTTCTTATCAAAAAGGTCATTTTATTAGTTGTTATTACATTATGCTGCTCTCCATTCTTGGTTAAGTATGTTAGGTAATTAAACAATGTATTGGTTAATACAAGAGATAGTATTGAGTTAAAAAAATTTGTGCGGTTGCATACCGAAACGCAAGATTTCAAAATGTATGTCCAAATCTAATACCATGAATCAAATATTTGAGCTCAATCCAGATAATACATGATATATTGGCATACACCAGATTGTGGAATTTGAAAATTGCTCCTGGATCTCCTGGGAAAAGAAGTGTTCCTAGCTCTTGAACTACAGAACATAATCTATTTGCATGTTTAGATGACACGTTAAGTGTTCCACATTGGTTGAGGGAATAGATCTTGGTCAATTCATAAGCTAGCTTTTGAGGTTAGGCTCAAGGTCCATTTTCTTTCCATGGTATCAATGATAGACCGGCCTCTATTCTTGGGTTACTCAGTGTGCGGTCCCATATAATATTGTCCACGCACCAGATATCTAGTTCTGGACATGCATAGTGCGGGCATTAAGTGGCTCACATTTGTTGAATGAATGAACTACTATCTCCTTGTATGATTTGTGCCAGTACCAGTAATTTGCTTGCTAGATACATAAGTATTCTATCTTCTACAATATTGTGATTGTTGGTGCAGTTATCTCCAGATTATATATTTCAATTAGATCAATATGAAAGAGCTCCTGTGATTATTTCCTACTTCTTAGTTCCTACCATTATCAATCCGTTGCCTGTTGGACCTTGAATGTTCTTGTTGCCTTTGACATTTCACTAAATACTTCGCTGCAACAAACAATCAAATTACTCTAGCCAATTACCCATATATCTCAATTTGTGACATTTGGGTATGTACCATAGAAGGGGGATCTACCTTTCTATCTTATGGGCTTGGACGCTTGTTTCTTGCAATGGAGAAAGTTAATCACATTCAATTGTTTTTTATGCTTTGCGGATGGGATTTTGAGAGATATACCTACTTTGACAGATAGACTTATTATGCAGAATTGTGATTGATGAAAAACTGCGTAGACAGAGTAATTTTACATGAATGTGCATTACAACAACAGTAACAACATACTCAGTGTAATTCCACAAGTGGGTTTTGGGAAGGTTGGTGTGCATACAACCTCACCTCTACCTTGTGAAGGTAGAGAGGTTGTTTACAATAGACCCTCGGCTCAAGAAAAGAATTTCAGAAAGACAAGTATGGAAAGCAAATATAATAGCAAAGAAGTCTTTCCAAAAACAATGAAGAAGAGAACAGTAGCAACAACCAAATAATATGATAATCGAAGCAAAATAAAAGTAAAGTAAAACTAAAATCAAAGAATAAGATAGTAGTAGAGTAATAATAACAATACTAAAAGTGGAACTAGACAACGCCGGCCTACTCACCTTCTACCATAATTTTACTTCCATATCTATGTATCTAGGGTCATGTCCTTGATAAGCTGTAGATAACCTATTACCTATGCAGTCACCTTCACTAAAAACTTTTTCGGCCTACCTCTACCTTTTCTTATAAGCACTATAGCCAATCTCGCACACCTCCTCACTGAGTCATATATGTATCTTCTCTTCACATGTCCAAACCATCTCAGTCTTGCCTCCCTCATCTTGTACACCATGATGGGCACTCCCACCTTGCCCCGAAAAGCTTTGTTCCTAATCCTATCTCTCTTTGTATGCCCACACATCCATCTCATAAAACTCATTTCTGTTGCTCTTATCTTCTATACATATGAGCTCGTGATCGGCCAACACTCCCACCCCATACGACATAATTATTCTGACCACCACTTTATAAAACTTACGTTTAAGGCTTGGTGGCATGTTTATATCTCACAAGGCACCAAATTTAAGCTTCTATTTCAGCCACTCTCTCTAAGACAATGTTTAACATCATTGTCATCTCCCTATTTTCTTGGATTTTAGACCCTGATACTTGAAACTTCATTTCTTAGGGATGACTTGTGTTTCAATCTTTTTCCACATTTATCACGTGAGTGAACTTGCACTCTAAATATTCTGTTTTAGTCCTGCTCAACACAAACCCTTTAGAACGCAGTGTTTGTCTCCAAACCTCCAGTTTATCATTAACTTCACCACGTGTTTTGTCTATCAAAATAATTTCATTTGCAATAACATACATCTTGATGCCTCTCCATGGATACGTTACGTCAGTTCATCCATCACTGAAGCAAATATAGACGGGCTAAAAGTCTATTCCTGGTGCAACCCCATCGCGACTTGGATATGACCCGAGTCTCCTCCCACTATCCTCACTTAGATCTTGGCTCCATTTTACATATCTTTAGTTACACTAATGTAAGCTATAGGTACACCCTTACCTCCAAACATCTCCAAGAGCACTTTTAGGGACTTTGTCAAATTTTCTAGGTCTGTGAACATCAAATGTAAATCTCTCTTCCTTTTGCTATACTGCTTCATCAATCTCCTTATGAGATGTATAGCTTAGGCTCTGGCATGAATACAAATTGGTTCTCCTTATCCTCATCTCTACCACTATTTTTCAAACTTTCGTAGTGTGGCTTAGCAGTTTGATACCCTTATAGTTGTAATTTTAAATATTACCCTTGTCTTTGCGCAATGGGATCATTGTACTTCACCTCCATTCTTCGGCATTTTTGACATCCTAAAATGATGTTAAACAATCCAATTGACCATTTCATAATTCCAAAATTCAACCAGGATCTGGTCTGGTCCAGTTGCTTTCCTTTTTCTCATCTTACTAATAACCTCCTCAAACTTGAAATTCCTACAATATCCAAAATCTCAATGACTCACAATCATAGTGTGTTCTAAATCGCCCAACACAATATTTTATCCCCACTCTTCATTCAAGAGTGTATTGAAGTATGTCTGTCATCTTTGCCTAATATGTGCCTCTTTCACCAATACTTTGTTCCTTCATTTTTAATGCACTTTACTTTGTCTAGGCTGCGGGCCCTCCTTTCTCGCGCCTATTCAACTTATCCTTACCTTTTTCGTGGATTTCTTCATACAAGTGTTTAAATGTTGCTGTTTTAGCCGTTGTAGCTACTAACTTTGCTACTTTCTTCGTCGCTTTATACCTCTCCCTATTTCCCCTCTTTTCTTTCTCGTCTTTTCTCTCTACCAACTCCATGTAAGCAACCTTCTTGACTTTCACTTTCCCTTGGTCCACCCACCACCAATTCCCTTGATGTCCACTGGTATTACCCCTCGAGATCCCAACACATCTCTAGCTATTTCCCTATTGCAGTTAGTTATCCTATTCCACATGTTGCTACCATCCCCACTACCGCCATCAAATTCTTTCCTATCTCTTGAGCTTTGGCAGTATTCAAGCCACCCCACTTGATTCTCAATAGATGGTCTTCTTCTTCCTCATCATTGCCAAGAGCTTATGTTGAGTTGTAAGATACTCACTCAAGATAATCTTACAGTCCTTAGATAGACTTCTACTACATTTCCTAAGGAGTAAGTAATCTATCTAGTCTTTAACTCCAATACTACGGAAGGTCACGAAGTGATCCTTCTTCAGGAAACTCAAATTAGCTTTCACCAAATCAAAAGCTTTCGCAAAGTTCAAAAGTAGAACTCCTCCTTCATTTCGATCCCCATAACTAAAACTTCCATGGACATCATCATAACTACTTGAAGTTGTCCCAATGTGGCTATTAAAATTTTCTCCTATGAAAAGCCTCTCAGTGTGCGGAATACCCCTCACTACCTCGTCAAATCCTCCCAAAAACACTATTTATCCTCCTCGTCCAAGCCCGTTTGTGGTACATATGCACTAATCACGTTCAAGGTAAGTCCTCCGATGACTAGCTTAATCACCATTATCCTATCGTTTATATTCCTAACTTCTACCACTTGCTCCTTGATTTTCCTATCTACTAAAATGCCTACTCCATTCCAATTCCTCGAGCCTCCTAAGTACAAGAATTTTAATTCATCTAATATCTCTAGCCTTAGTACCCACCCATTTGGTCTTCTAGACACAAGCTATATTGATCTTGCTCTTCTTGAGAATGTTCACCAACTCTATACTTCCCCGTCAAAGTTCCTATGTTCCAAGACCCAACTCTTGACCCCAACATGAACGTGTATTCAGCCTCTGAAAGCATTCTGAGCACTTACTGGCCAGCTTCTGGTGGTTTAGGGAAGATTTTAAACTATTACTTCCTTTTTTTGGGTTTTCCTGTGATTGCACCAGAATTTACTTTTTTTTTCTAAAGTTGGTAATCTCCAAGATAATTCAAGTACAGTGCTTCAGCGTTGGTTTCATTTGCAGTATGTGTTTTCTGTGTTTCTCTGGTAGCTAAAATATTTCAGACTATAAATAGCTTCCAATATGGATTCTGAACATTTCGAGGAAGTTTGGAACAATTTCATATTTCTTCTTGTCAACATTGTTTTACTGACTGGACTGTTAAAAAAATGATTTTGATGGACTGGTGTATTTTTCCCCTTGAAATGATACATTATCTAATATTTTCAGGTTATTGCAAATCGAGCAACTGAAATACTTGGCCATAACAGTGGAGATAAACATGTGCATCCAAATGACCATGTAAATAGATCGCAGTCTTCAAATGATACATTTCCTACGGTAAGCCTTCGTTAGTGTTACTTTTATTGCAAGATATGTTGCTATTCTTTTTACAAAATTATGCTGAACTTCTTAATGATGGGTATTTTTTCATGTGTAGGTGATGCACATTGCTGCAGCAATGGAGCTAAATAAAAGATTAGTACCAAACTTGAAACAGTTGCATACTTCACTGAATTCAGAGGGTGA
>JBDJHY010000116.1:15844768-15856963 GCA_039654485.1 Withania somnifera | reverse complement strand
ACCCTACAATAGGCTAGGTCGAATCCACGGGGAACAATTATATGTGTGGCAATCGAGTAAAAGAGGAAATTAAAATGCAATTACTCTAATTTGAACGAGTTTTACAAGGATTGGAGGGATATAAGATATTAAAGTTGTCAAAGGTAAAAAATATCAAATTTGAACAAGTTTTGATCAATGGCTTCACAATTCAAAGATAACAAGAAACCGATACTGGGGAATCAATTTATAAATGATCCATGGTATTAAATCAAACACTTATCAAAAGATTAGCCTTGCATTCAATAATACCCACTAGTTTCTCTCGAAGACTACTCGATCCGTCTCAACAAGTTTTCTCGAAGATCTATCGCCAAAAACAAGAGCTTTCGAATTCTCCAGAGAATATGGGATCAGAATAACATAAATTGCAAACTTTCTATTCCATATCCATTGCAACTAGTATTTGGGTGCTTTTGCTTGAGGTGAAAGGGGAAGGGCATTAGTACTTATGCACGGTCGAGTTAAATATGAGTTATGCGGGCAAGCAATCCGGTGCAAGATCCAGCTAACACCATTGATGTAAGAAAGACGTCTAGAATAGATCGAGCTAAATGTTGAATCATAAGTAGGAGAGAGAACACTTTATTTTCTCTTCATAGATCTACTTCTTTCACTACTTATGTCTTGTAGCGAGAAAAATAAGCTTTTTTCGGGACCAGAACATGGAGACCAAATACTTTTGACTTACTGCTCACCCTGATTTTCCTTTATTACTATTATGTTCTGCCCTTACATTGTAAAAGCGTTAAACTAAAGAAGTAGACAGGTAAAAGAAAGAAAGGAGAGCAAAACTTTACTTTTCTGCTGAGGCATAAGCAATAGCAAACAATCTCTAACATTGTAGTTTAAGTGGTCCATCGTCTAACATCTTTCATATCTTGTTCGTGTTTGTTGCCAAGCTAAATCTTTTTCTTTCCCTTTCAAGATATTACGTATAAAGAGAAAGATCTCCAGTCCTCCTAAGCGGCCGAGAGTGTTATGTAAAAAGATCAAAGAGGATCTTATCCTACAGGAGGAAGAGTAGTATAGCCTAGCTTTAGGGGTGGAATTGAATGATTAAGAGATAAACAATGAGAAAGGAGAGCACTTAGATAAGTCAGCCAAAAAGATAGACCACCCAAAAAGTAAGGAACACCAAGATCGACATAGTAATCTGATCTTTTGATCACCCATTTTTTGAAAACCATTTTGGTGTTTCCGCCTTACACCCGTAAGATTGGAATCACGAGCCTTATATCTTGTGTTACAATCACCTCACATTGATAAAAAGTTCAGAGAACAATTTCTTATGAAAATCAAGAAAGAATTTTTGGTCATAAAAACGGAAAGGCATGAATTGCGAAAGAAGTTCTTTCGGTTAAAATGTCGTGCGACTCGGAGGATATAAGACTTCTTGGTCAAGCGAAAAAGATTGCCGACTGAATGCTCCTACCCGATCATGCCTGACCCTTTGTCCTATCTTAAGAAGAAAGAGGAGGTATAGGACAAAATGCAAGCAGTGTATGATACAACAGATAACCTTAAGGAGTGGTAGCAACCCTCTTGATTGATCAACGTGAGTGAACTGTGCTTGGACGCTTCGTAAAATCGCACCGATCTACGAGAGGTGCTAAGAGATGAGTAGGCTTCCCCGTTCGATTCATATAATGTGATTTGGAACATGATGGGAGTTTACTTGTCTCGGTAGGAAAGATATCACCGGAGTATAATAGAAGATCGCCTTTTCATGCTGCCATGTGGTCGACCTGTGACCCAATGGGATAAAAGATATTAAAGGTATCTCAGGTAAAAAATATCAAACATGAACAAGTTTTGATCAAAATTCAATGATTACAAGAAATGGACCCTAGGGAATGAATTTACCAACGATCCATGGTATTAAATCAAACACTTACAAATAAACATGGGTTAAGAGACTAGCTTCGGATTCAATAATACCCACGAGTTTCTCTCGAATACTAGTGGATCTATCTCAACAAGTTCTCTCAAATCAATCTAAGAAGCATGAAGCGCAAACCAATTTGAGGCTACACTAGGATTTTTCTATCTCTAGTCAAAATCCATAAGCTAGTTTTATGACTCCAAATTCAAATCATGCTAAATTAATCTTTCCTACCTAATTGACTCTCTTAAGCTCAATCAAAGTAAATGGGAAAGATCCAAGGGTTAGTTACTCCCTTTAAAAAGCAATTGAAGAGCAAGTTTAATTTAGATCAACAAAACTCAATTTATAATCAAGAAGCATTTAATTTATACAAAAGCATATGATAAAATCAAAACCCAAATTCAAATCCAAATGTTGAGTTATCTCTAACTGCAAGATTCAAATGAGAACTCAAAGTCTACACACTAAAAATAAACATCAAAGTTAGGGAAGAAGAAATGGATAAAAGATTTGACTAGGGGTGCACATGGGTCGGGTTGGTTCGATTGTTTTTAAAAAATTATTAAATCAATTATATTGGTTTATTAAATCATAAACCAAATCAAACCAATATAAAGTCGGTTCTTTCGGTTTCATTTTTTTCCGTTCTTTCAGTTTTTTTCCATCTACATTGTAAAATGAGAGTGTAATTAGATTATACAAGCTTAAAAATAGATAAAATATTTGAAGAATAAAAAAATACTAACAAATTAGAGAGAAAATACTAATAAATCAAATATATACAAAGTTGAAGTAGTGTATTAACAAATACACCTACAAATATTTGCGTTTGAGGTAAGAGCTATAGGAAAACTAAGGATAGGGAGATTTTGTTGCCTAACTATTTTGAATATAAATTCAATTAAAACAACAATAGCATAAAGTGATATGTATTAGGAGAGGAGACTATATATTTTGAACTAAAAAGCAACGAAGTTTCCTTGCTCTTGTTAGGTTCTTATTTGGCCTTTAAATTTGGATTTTGGTTCATGTGCTTATTGAACAATGAATATTTATAAGTCCAAATCTGAAATAATATATCTAAATATTAAAAACTATAAACTAATTTAACAAATATTTACAAAATAGATTATAATTAATACTTGTAATGTATTAAAAAACTAGATTATATATGTATTATTATGTAGGTTTGGGTTGGGTTCAATTTGACTTTTTTTTTTTGTTAATGCCAAACCAAACCAAGAAAGATTGGTTTTATTTTTCAACACCAAATCCAAACCAAATCAAGAGTCGGTTTTTTTTCTCCATTTGATTTGGATCGTCGGTTCGGTTGCTTCGCGGTTTGGCTTGTACGCTCCCTAGATTTGGCAATACAAAACTCCAATTCTTCAACCCAAGGTGTAGATGGATGATTTCTTGCTTTCTTTTTGTTGTGAATTTAGCTAAATATATTTCTTGGCTGTCAAAGTTACTCCTCAAAACGAGCTTGATAGGTTTTATGCGGAGTTGGGATAAAAATTTGTGAATTTTCAACTCTGCCCAGACACCTGACCAACTGATCTTCGCAATCGTGTCATTTATATCGCGATCGCGTAGAAGAGTGACCGTTGTTGACCTAAATGACTTGTGCGATTGCGTTGATTATTTCCGCGATCGCAAAGTATATTTTTGTTGTACTGCTGCATTTTTGTTCCAGTTTGAGTCCTTTTTGGTCCTCATTTGGTCTTTTTCTCTTCATTTTTCATCGAAACATACCTGCAAATTCATCAATTAAACCCATAAGTGACACTATTGGCTGCCAAAGATACTCCTCAAAATAAGCTTGATAGGTTTTATGTGGAATTGAGATCAAATTTGTGAATTTTCAATTCCGCCCCGGGCGCCTGACCAACTGACCTTCTTGTCATTGTTTATTGCGATTGCAAGGTACTGATTCTGAAAGCATCACGATCACATCCTTTATATCGTGATTCCATAGAAGAGTTGACCATTGTTGACCTGACTGACTTACGCGATCGCGTTGACTATTTCCGCGATCATGAAGTATATTTTCGCTGTTAGTGAACTGCTGCATGTTTGTTCCAGTTTGAGTAATATTTGCTCCGCATTTGGTCCTTTTCTCTCTTTCTTCATTTTTCATCTCATCATAGCCAAATTCATCAATTCAATCCATAAGTGACACAATATTGTGATTAAAGACCTCAAATTTATAGCAAAATAGATGTAAATAAGTGGTAAATTCACCACTTATCAAGTACATACACTAAGGTGGCTTTTGCCTAGACTTTTTGTATATGCAAGTTCCTCGAGCAACTTCTGTGTATTGATTTTTCTTATCAAAAAGGTCATTTCATTTGTTGCTATTACATTATGCTGGTCTTCTTTCTTGGTTAAGTATGCTAGGTAGTTAAACAATGAATTGGGTAATACCAGGTACAATATTGAATTAAAAAAATTGTGCAATTGCATATTTAAACCTAAGATTTCAAACTGTATGTCCAAATTTAACACTGTGAATCAAATGTTTGAGCGCAATCCGAAGAATGCTGGATGTATTGGCATACACCAGATTGTGGAATTTGAAAAAAATTCCTGGATCTTCAGGAAAAGAAGTGTTCCTAGATCTTGGACTACATACCATGATCTATATGCATGTTTAGATAACATGTTAGGTGTTCCGCATGGGTTGAGGGAATAGATTGTTGGTAAATTATAATATAATCTTGGTCAATTCATAAGGTAGCTTTGAGGTTAGGCTCAAGGTCCATTTTCTTGTGGTATCAATGATAGACCCACCCTTATTTTTATGTTACTCAATATGACTCCCATATAATAGTCTCCATGCACCAGATGTCTAGTCCTCGGCATGTGTAGTGCGGGCATTAAAAGTTGCCCATATTTGTTGAATGAATGAACTACTATCTCCTTGTATGATCTTGCACCAGTGCCAATAATTTGCTTGCTAGGAACATATGTATTCTATCTTCCACAATATTTTGATTTTTGGTGCAGTTATCTCTGGATAATATATTTCGATTAGATCAATATAAATGCGCTCACATGAAGATTTCCTACTTCCTAGTTCCTACCATTATAAATCTGTTGGAACTTGACTGTTCTTGTTGCCTTTTGCATTTCACTAAATACTTTGTTTCAACAAACAATCAAAATACTCTAGCCAATGACCCAATGTATCTAGATTTTTGACTATTTGGATATGTTCCATTGGGAAGGGGGGTCTGCCTTTTCTTTTTGGTGGGCTTGGATGCTTTGTTACCTGCAAATGGAGAAAGTTAAATCCAATTGAATAGTTTCTAATGCTTTGCAGATGGGATGTTGAGAGATGTACCTACTTCAATGGATATATTTATTATGCAGAATTGTGATTGATGAAAAACTGCTCAAACAGTTAGAAGTAATTTTACATGACAACAACAACATATGTAATGTAATCTTACAAGTGGGATCTGGGGAGGGTGGTGCATATGCAGTCTTACCTTGTGAAGGCCATTCTTGATAGACCCTCAGCTCAAGAAACATGTAAAAAAACAAGTATGTACAACAAATACATCAGTGAAGAAGCCATGCTAAAAACAGTGAAGAAGAAAATAGTAGCAATAACAAAATAATTCAATAACTGAAGCAAAGTGAACAAGTAAAACTACAGTTGAAGAGCAAGACAATAGGAGAGTAATAATAACGATACTAAAAACGGAACTAGACAATGCTCAACCTACTACATTCTACCCTAATTCTCGACCTCCATATCTTTCTATTTTGGGGTCATGTCCTCGGTATGCTGCAAGTGAACCATGTCTTGTCTTATCACTTCTCCCCAAGACTTTTTCGGCCTGCCTCTACCTTTTCTTATATTCACTATAATCAACCTCTCACAATTCCTGTGCATCTTTTGTTCGTATGCCCTATCCATCTTAGTCCCACCTCCTTTATCTTGTCCACCATGGAGTCCACTCCTACTTTTCCCAAATAGCTTCATTAAACTCCTACTTTTCCTGAATAGTTTTGTTCCTAATGTTATCTCTCCTTAGATGTCTGCACATCCATCTCAAAATTCTCATTTTTTGTTGCTCTCATCTTCTAGACATGCAAGTTTTTGATTGGCCAATACATCTGCCCATACAATATATGACCATTAGGTTATAAAACATTCCTTTTAAGGCATGGTGACATGGCACATTCTTATCTTACATGACACGGGATGTGAGTTTTCATTTCATCGACCCACTCCAATATGATTTGTGACATTATTATCAATCTCCTTATTGCCTTGGATTATTGACCCCAGATACGGGAAACTTTCTTTCTTAGGGATGACTTGTGTTTCAATCCTTACTTCCACATCTATCATGTGAGTTACGTCACTGAATTTGTACTTTAAGTATTTTTTCTTAGTCCTGCGAAGCCTGAACTTTTTAAATTACAGGGTGTGTCTCCAAACCTTCAATGATTAACTCAATCACCATCATCTTGTTGTTCGCCCTCCTAACCTCTACCACTAGCTCCCTGAGTTTTCTATCTACTAAAATGTCTACTCCATCCCTATTCCTTGAGTCTCCCGATTACCACAATTTAAATACATAGACATCTCTTGCAATAGTACCTACTCATTTGTCTCATGGACACAAGAGCTATATTGATCTTTCTCTTCCTGAGAATCTTCACCAACTCTATAAACTTTCCACGAAAGTCTCTATCTTCCAAGACCCAATGCTCAACCTACCTACCTGCTCCCTTGCTACCCTCGACCCCCAACCTCTAACTACTCCCTTAATGCAATTAACTATCCTATCCCACATATTGCAAGCATTCCCACCATTTCCCCAAGACCTATTCACCATCGACTTCTCCCTTGTCTCTTGAGCTTCGGCACTAGTCAAGCCACCCTACTTGATCCTTGATATATCATACAAGGTCCTCTTAGCGAAGGTCACCAAGTGATCCTCCTCCTTTACGAAACTCGAATTAGCTATCAGTAAATCGAACGATTTTGCAAAGTCCAAAAGTGAAACTCCTCCGTTGTTTCTATTCCCAAAATCAAAACCGTCATGGACATCAATTTAACACTTGAAGTTGTCACAATGTGGCCTTTGAAATCTCCTCCGATACAAAGTTTCTCGGTGTGCGACACTCACAACCTTGTCCAAATTCTTCCAAATTGCTTTTATTCTCCTCGTCCAAGCCTGCTTGTGGTGTATATGTACTAATCACGTCCAAAGTAAGTCCTCGAATGACACCATCCTGTCGTTCATCCTCCTACCCTCTACCACTTGCTCTTTGACTTCTCTATCTACTAAGAGGCCGTTTGGTTACCGGATAAGGGCCAAGTTATCCATGTATTAATTTGGTTATTCATGAATTTATACATTGTTCGGTTGTCAAATAGGGTAAAAGTTATTCATCCATTGATTATATAGATAGTTTGGTTGGTAGGTATAAAATTTTGTATAACTATTACGGTGTTTGGTTGTATTTTAATAATTCTACATAATTAATACCCACATAAATTATGTGGAAATCTATTTATAATTTTATGCAGGGTAGAAGGTGGAATAAGTTATGTGGGTATTAGTTATACATGAATTAAATAACAAAATTACATATTTTCCCCTATCAAATCACCATTAAATCTATTTATATTCACTCTTTTAGTGATTCTAAGAAGCATGAAAGATAAAACACTTTTAATTCACCGTCTTAAAAGAAATTAACAAAATCACTTTTAAACATTATTAATTTTATAATGAATCAAATGTTCAATAAACCATAATTCAAAATTTATTTTAGATGTATAGAGAGAAAATTTGAAATGTGATGCACTTGTAATATGTCGGATGCTGGAGTTGCGCGAAAAACTGAAAACTGTTTTTCTTTTATTTCTAAATAAAAACATGCATTTGAAATTAAATTTTATATATTAATATTTTGTAATTCCTACATAATTAAATTCTGCATAAATAATACCGATATAACTAATACTTACATAACTAATTCCTACATAACTAATATATGAATAATTAAAACCTGTACAACTAAATTCCTACATAAGTAATACATAATTTCCGCATAACTAATTCATGTATTATTAATACCTGCATAACTCTAACCAGTAACCAAACAACCCCTAAATGCGTACTCCATTCCTGTTACTCGAGCATCCTGAGTACTGTTTATCTACATCTCTAGCCTTACTACCCAATCATTTGTTCTCCTGGACACAACTTATATTAATGTTCCACTTCTTGAGAATCTTCACCAATTTTGTGGACCTTTCCCCTCAAAGTTTTTATGTTCCAAGACCCAACTCTCACTAGCGGCTCCCTTGCAACCCTTGACCCCAGGCCCCTGAGGACACGACCTTACATGAATGTGCATTCTGCCTCTTAAAACACTCAGTGCATTTACTGCTTAGCTTCTGGGGTTTTGGGAAGTTTTTAAACTACTTTTCCAGTTTTGGTTTACTGTGATTGCTCCAAAGAGTACTATTTTTTTTTTTTAAAAAGTTGGCTATCTCCAAAATAATTCAACTTCAGTGCTTCAGCATCGGATTTCATTTGCAATGTGTTCCCTGTGTTTCTCTGATAGCTAAATATTTCAGACGAAATACCTAAAGTTATGTCTTCTGACTATTTTGAGGAAGTTTGGAACAATTCCATATTTCTTCACGTCATCATCCTTTTACTAACTGGATTGGTAAAAAATTGATTTTTGATGGACTAGTGTATCTTTTGCCCCTTGTAATGATATATTATTAATATATTCAGGTTATTGCAAATCGAGCGGCTGAAATACTTGGCCATAAGTGTGGAGACAAACATGTGCATCCAAATGACCATGTAAATAGATCGCAATCTTCAAATGATACATTTCCTAAGGTAAGCCTTCTTTAATGTCACTTTTTTTGCCAGATATGTTGCTATTCATTTTTAAAACATAATGCTGATTTCTTAGTGATGGGTATTTTTGCATGTGTAGGTGATGCACATTGCTGCAGCAATGGAGATAAATAAAAGACTAGTACCAAACTTGAAACAGTTGCATACTTCACTAAATTCAAAGGTCGAGTGTCATCTTTTCACTCATATAGTATTAGAATAAGGGAAAATTTCATAAAATGGCAAATAATAAATATGCATTGCAAAACAATGGCCAAAAACTTACTTTGCATTTTTTTTTTAATTTTCGGTGATTTTCTTCTTCCTCTTCATTTTATACACACTTATACATGGAAATTTATGATTTAATCATTATATATACATATTTATATATTTATATAATTAAGTATATTACTACTTAATTTAAAAAAGAAAAGAAAAACAGCTTGTTTGGGCTACTTAATAAAACTAACCTTTTATTGGGCAACATTTTGTAACAATATGAAACCTTGGGATCCCCCCCCCCTCCCGTCCCTTTCCAAAACAATCTCAAAAGAAAAAAAAAAAAAAAAGAAGAGGGAAACAGTTTGTTCCAAGAACGTCCAAAGTATGTTATACAGCATTATGTGTTTTTGTATTCTGCAATTTTTCTTGCTTGTTTACATAAATGCTAGATCTAGATTCTTTGTAATGGCTGTATTTATGTGATCAGTTCGTAGCTAATGCAACTATCTTAAGTTGTTCTCAGCCACGTTCTCTGTTACTCTTGTAATGATGCAACATTACAAATTTTAGGACATGGTTAATCAGATTTGACTTTACTGGCTATGTTGAAATATTGGTGCACAATGTTGCAATTCTGGTCTATTCAGTCATTAATGCTCCAAACAGCGCAACTTGCCCTTTTCAAATTGCAGTGGCAAATTGGTGTAGTTGGTTGAGCATTATGATGAAGAAGAATAAGAAAAGTCAAAGACGCTAAAAAAAAGTGAATTAGATCAGAGCATTACGGTGTATCCATTTCAGTTGTCCTCTGGAAGTTGTATGCTTTTTTAATTAGATTATGCTACAAAACAATATAAATTTGAAAGTGCAGTTCAATCTTTTGGAACTCTTTTGTGGCAACAAAGATAAAACATTAGCTTCTCTCTCTTTGTTTAGCACATTAATTGTCTTCAAGTCAATGTTGTTCGCTACAAACCTCAACATATTTCTATGCGTTTAGATCTGATTGTGTCATCGCAGCGTGTTTATCTCAACTGGCAAGTTAATTTTCAAGGCTAATGCTAATATTGTCCGAGCTGTAGTCATACGCTGTTTGGAGTCATTTGCTATTTTAATTCAAAGTCTGCTGCTTACCATGGCATCTAGTACAATATGCTCACATAAAATCTTCTCAGTTTTTGTACTTCAGTAATATAACCACTAATTCCTTTGGTAACTAACTGTTCATTGTCCAATTACTTTATCAGTCAGTCGAATTCAAGGACATCATCAAGATTGGGCGAACCCATACACAAGATGCAACACCTTTGACTCTTGGACAAGAGTTTAGTGGCTATGCAACTCAAGTAAGCTCTGTTGGCATTCAGCATTTTTAAATGCTAAAGCTGTAACTGTAAGTAGAGAAAAAGTGTTTGCCGTGGTCTCCCCTTAAAGGTGTCATTGCTGTTGTAGGTGAAATATGGAATTGATAGAATCTTATGCACCCTTCCACGCATGTATCAGGTTCTTTCATAACCCTTTAATTTCCTCTTTCCTCCTTTTGCCCTGTTTTAACTGATAACAGCTTCATTGAGCAGCTCGCACAAGGGGGCACAGCAGTGGGCACGGGATTGAATACAAAGAAAGGGTAAGTGTCCCATTAAGGTTGGGTTGTGGTCAATTTCAATCACCCAATCCTCCATTTTTGGTGTGTGAAGGCAGAGGCCCAATGTCTCGAATTTGTTTTTGTATCTCTTGCTGTTTCACACTTTTGTATGTCCTGTCTCAGCCATGCCATATGTTTTGTATTGTGGTTATAATATGTTGATTCTCCATAGGTTTGACATTAAAATTGCTGCAGCAGTTGCAGAGGAAACAAATTTGCCATTTGTAACAGCTGAAAACAAGTTTGAAGCATTGGTAATATCCTGATTCCTGAGTGTATTGCTTGTGATTTGATGATTGTGATCGCTTGCTCAGTGTTTTCGATAGAATACTAGGAGAATCACAACAAGTACTTAGTGTTAAAGGGTTCTCGCATTGGCAGGCTGCTCATGATGCATTTGCTGAAACTAGTGGAGCCTTAAATACCGTGGCTGCTTCCCTTATGAAGATTGGGAATGATATACGCTTCTTGGGAAGGTACGGTCTTCAAGTTTAATAATTTTTTCCTTGGTAGGTTGCTATCTTTTGGGGATTTCAGAGCTTAGAAGGATTATGATATTCTTTTCATTTGGTGAATTCACATCCTTTCGTATTCAGTGGTCCCCGCTGTGGTCTTGGCGAGCTCATTCTTCCCGAAAATGAACCTGGAAGCAGTATAATGCCTGTAACTTCATTTCCTTTAAATCTATTTGAAAGAATATGTAGGCATGTTTTGGTCATGTTTAGCCCTTTCTTCCCGATCTTAACATAAATTACTTCTATTGCAGGGCAAGGTAAATCCTACTCAGTGTGAGGCTCTCACGATGGTCTGTGCTCAGGTAATATCTCTGTCCAGTGGATGATATAATCAAGTTGTCTTTGAAGCTTTAGTTTGACTTCGACTTATAGCACGTTGAGTTCCAGTATAGGACATTTTTATGGTTGGGTCTACCTGAGTTCTTTGTTTTCATGTTTACTGCCTGAACCTTTCATGAATTGCAGGTTATGGGAAATCATGTGGCTGTTACTGTTGGTGCATCAAATGGCCATTTTGAGCTGAATGTCTTCAAGCCAATGATTGCTAATGCTCTCCTACATGTACACCTCTCTCTTATTTTCGTTTTCTATAAATGCTAAATCAGATTATGGTGTGCATTTTCAAGTTTAAGCTGCAGCAAGAGAGACGCATGTGGGGTGGAGGGAAGTCCCAATTTATTTCATCTCTTCTTCTGACTAATTTGTGGTTTCTTAACCTTTCCATTCTTCCTACAATTTAAAAGCATGTGTGTTTGTCATTGTTATATTGCCATTGATGGTTTCAATGGACCATATGTGCGGTGGTGGAGCAAGGAATTTGCATAAGGGGATTCAAAAAAAAAAAAAAAAAACATAATGTCCCACTTGGGATTCGAACCTATGACCTAAAAAACTTTTTGTGCCCCCCTATGTCACTTTACTATGATGCCCCCCTATGTCACTTTACTATGATTTTCCCTTGTCAATGTAACTCATCAATTTAATATACCC
>JBDJHY010000116.1:15808486-15836149 GCA_039654485.1 Withania somnifera | reverse complement strand
TCTTTAGTGATTACATGTATGAGGTGGAGGGTTGTAGTGAAAGAAAATAGTGAAAAATCTACGATGAAAGAAAGTGGATGCTCAGTTAGTAGTAGTTATAGTATGCTTATGTCACCTAAGTTATTGAGTTTTGGTTGAAGCACGAGGTAAGTTCCATTTATGTGTAATGAGTAGAAGAGATTAGAGCTTCTTTTCATTTACTTTATGCTTTTACCTTATTATGTTGAGAGCTGACCGAGGGTTTAGAGTTAGTTGTTAGTAGTTTCTTATGTTTTCCCCATTTCGAAGCTTACTTATGGTGTTAGTTAGACTTAATCATTTTTATGATATCCTTAATAGTTCACCCTTGTTTATTTAAAATGCTTCTGCTATATGTTATGTGTATAAGCAGGTATAGGTACCAAGGGCTTGCGGGTCCTTAGCACCGTGTAGCGCCGAAGGGATATCCTCGGGGTGTTACAAACAGATTAGTTATGCAGGGGTCAGGGGTGAAGTTAATTGAAGTGACCTCCATTGTCACTTCAGTTTGTTCAGTGTAATGATGGTTTTTCACTGTGGAGTTCTAGGAAAAATTAGAAGGGGCGAAAACGATTGCATGGAATTAGTAATGTGAATTGTGTGGGGAGAAGTATGGTGGGGTTCGCTTTTCCTAGTACATACTTGGAGAGAGTCAAAATTGTTATTAAGTTTAATGCCTGAAGATATCTACTCAGAGAATCCATTGAAGGTACAGGATATTAAGTTACTTTCATGGGAATTAATTTTGGGCATTGTGTTTATGCCTGGAGTCTTCACATTTCAGTTAAAAAGATTTCGTCCGATTTTTTTGGTAGTAGTGGAATTAAAATCTGAACTAATGAATGGGATGGTTTGCCGCTTGGGGAGTTAATGTGGGCGGCATGTATAATGATGGTAGCATTAGTGATGGTATTAATGGAGGTAGATGAATGTAGTGTTGAATTCTGAAAAGAAGAATATTTTACTTGGCTTTTCTTTTTCTTACCTTGCTTGTGGGATTCTATGTGTGTGAAGCACACGTTAATTTCCCTGCTTACTAGTGTTTCTTAGGTGGAAACATGGCTAACGAGTGTCTTGTTGTTGCTGACGTGGTGTCCGCGTGTCTGCTTCGCTGTTCGCTGGAGGTGGTGACCGTTGCATTTTCGGTGTTGGCGTTTTCTTGAAAGTAACCACTTCTCATTGGTTTAGGATGATGGAGGCAGGCTCATGGAAGTTGTTGAGGGGTTGATTTGTGACAGTTGTTGGTTGAATAAAGATATGACATTTTATTTCAGTATGGCCAATCCTTCCGCAATTAGTACACAAAATGTCTTCCCTTTCATCTACAACCTTTTTTTGTGTGACCCAATTAGGACATAGTTTTTAGCTGGTATTTCCAGAAGTACTTGGATACATATTCTGGCATATCTTCCTGGTAGTGTAGCGAAAGTACATATATCTATTTTGAGGAATAGTCCAAGTTTACTTTTAATTTTCTCTAGATTTACCTATCAATTCAGTTGGCAAATATGGAAGTCTTACCCAAATAACAGTGTGGGTTAGTTTCTCGCTCTTTGGTACAAAGTTAGGTTTCTATTATTCATAGAGAAGAAGTTCCCGGCAACGAACCATCGTCTTTCGTGTAATACTTTGTGCATTTTCGACCATCTTGAAGTTTGCAATGTGACAATCATTTCCCATATTAATGAGGGTCAGTGGTTCGGATATTTTTCAGAGGTCGATTAATTTCTTTTTTAAATAGCCTTGGATTAGCTTCCCACCAAATCTCTTAACAATGACTGAGAAGCATCAGGGTTGATAATTCTAGATTTATCTTCCTCTGTGAGAATTATAGCATCCGAGTGGAGGTAGATCTGTGTTGGTGCAGGTGAGTACTCGTCGGGGTCTTCATAAGAATGATTAAGGTCATTTTCTTTATTAAGGAGAATATCCTTGAAGGGTATTTTGTCACTAATTTTTATATCCATATTTTTATTGATGATTTATCTCAAGTTTTCGTGTTGCATCCTTCTTTTACTTTAACTCTAAAAAATCCTTCTTTTACTTTAACTCGAAAAAAAAATTGAATGAAGAATTAAAACTAATGATGATCGTTGATTTGTGCACCAATTAAAAGAAATAAATATGTTAACATCAAACAGTATATTAGCTAAATGTCTAGGGTTTTAAGCTTTGTATAAGAAAAAGTTAGTGTTTCCTCGAATGATATTCAAATTAATACCGAAATACCTGATAAGAAATAAAAAATAAAAATGTTGTACACCTGTTAAGTGGTTCATCACAGTAAAAGCGTGACTATTTAGTTGGGAAAAAATCCAAATTGGCAGGTGGAGATTTTGAAAAGAGTAAGATGCAAGTAGTAATACTCATGTATCATAACTGAGATCGCATTCTTACACTACATCCTTACGGTAATCAACCTCAACAATTCCTTGCTTGATCTGATTTTTCTTGTTCTAGGTTTCAAATGATATATTTTGAAGTTGTGATTGTTGGAATTTGAGCTTGTTTACTTGGAAAAAAAATTAATTTTTTTTTTCAGTGGGAGTCCCAAATATCCAGTCTGGAACTGGAACTTTTTTGAAGATTACATTTTTAAAATTCCTGGCTAAACATATACTTGAAGATAAATGTTCATAATCTGATCTAAAATCTATGGACTAATCTGTCATCTATGGTGTAACTTTTTTATTTATTTTTTCACTGTAAATTGTAGCTTTATTTTCGATAATTTTTTTTTTTTTGGGTTTTGCATTGTAAATCGGTGGGCTAATAATGGAAGAGATTAGCAGAAAATTTAAGGAATTTGATTCTTCTATGGTTTTGCTATTAGTGCATAAGTTTCTTCCAAGTTGCTATCTTAGTCGATAGAAGGATATGTGTCTCTTTATTATTGTAGAGGAAATTCAAATTGAGTGTAGATTGGTATTGGCATGGACTCAATACCCTTTTAGATGCATAATCTATAGCCTCATGGAGGTTGAAAAACCACAGTTACCGATTAATCATCAGAGAACAAACAGGTATCATTTTTGGAAAAAAAGGTCTTATAGCTTTCCTTTTCTTCTCTTTTTGCCATGTTTTTCTTTTGAGATGTCTAACGATGGAACCATAATTATGGAGGAAAATTCCCTTTGGAGAAATACTCTAATAGAACAAACAGCCTAAAATGGCTTGGAGTTGGAGAAACACCATGCTCTACTAATTTCTTGTTATTCCTTCTCATGTAATTCCTTCCGTACTACTATGAAATCCTGGATATTGTAAGAAAATTATTCCTTACGTCAGAAAATCAAGAAATTTCTATTAGTTAGAATAACATTGACGGCGTAAGAAACTTCTAAATTGTTTCCTTAAATTGCTAGTGAGTGGTAATATAAAAGACACAGATCATTCTTTTGGTTGCAATGAGCAGGAACATTTGTATACCCAGAAAAGTTTTAACCAACAATGCCCGTCCACTGCTAATGATTATTACGTCTATTAATGTCTCTTTATTCATTATATTTTCTCTCGAGCTTCTATAAGCAAATGGGTGCAGTGCAGGACAAAGATGTTGTGGACTATGGTGTATGCATTTTTTGTCTGTATCTTTATTGTCCGTTTTCCTATTTATGAAGAAACATTTCTCATTATGTCCTTTTCAGATTCTTTAGAGCGAAAGAAGATGATGGAATCCTGTGATTGCATTGAGGCTCTACTGCCAAGCAGTGACCTGCTGGTTAAATACCAATACCTCTCAGATTTCTTCATCGCCTTTGCCTACTTCTCCATTCCGTTGGAGCTTATTTATTTTGTCCACAAATCTGCATGCTTCCCATACAGATGGGTTCTCATGCAGTTTGGCGCTTTTATTGTTCTCTGTGGAGCAACACATTTTATTAGCTTATGGACATTCTTTATTCACTCTAAGACAGTCGCTGTGGTTATGACCATATCAAAAGTTCTAACAGCTGCCGTGTCCTGTATCACGGCTTTGATGCTTGTTCACATTATTCCTGATTTGCTAAGTGTTAAAACGCGAGAGATGTTCTTGAAAACTCGAGCTGAAGAGCTTGACAAGGAAAGGGGCTTAATAATAAGACAAGAAGAAACTGGCAGACATGTCAGGATGTTGACTCATGAGATAAGAAGCACACTTGATAGACACACAATCTTGAAGACTACTCTTGTAGAGCTAGGTAGGACCTTAGACCTGGCAGAATGTGCTTTGTGGATGCCATGCCAAGGAGGCCTGACTTTGCAACTTTCTCATAATCTGAACAATCTAATACCTCTGGGATCTACTGTGCCCATTAATCTTCCTATTATCAATGAGATTTTTAGTAGCCCTGAAGCAATACAGATTCCACATATGAATCCATTGGCAAGGATGAGGAATGCTAGTAGATATATTCCACCAGAAGTAGTTGCTGTTCGTGTACCTCTTTTACACCTCTCAAATTTTACTAGTGACTGGCCTGAACTGTCTTCTAGAAGTTATGCGGTGATGGTTCTGGTTCTCCCGATGAATGGCTTAAGAAAGTGGCGTGATCATGAGCTAGAACTTGTGCAAGTTGTCGCAGATCAGGTTTTAATTGCTAAATTCCTTTATCTTATTAATCAATGGTTAAAAGTGGCGAGTTTCCAGGCAGGTCAATGATGTGTAGAGAGTTCAGTGTGGTCTAAAAAAGAAATGTACTCTTCATGCATTAGTTATTAATTCTTTTTTTTTTTTCCTGAATCAAGACAAATGACCACTTAAAATGGGAAAGATGAAGGTTTTGCACAACTTCTTGTACTTTCATTCACTGGGGCGGCTATTTCCTCTTCAAGATTACGCTTATCCACACTCTCTCTAATGTATTTCACGTGCTTAAGCTATATTATCCTCTTCTTAATCGGTATTATGAACTCATAATGCTAGATGTACAATGCTGATATGTGTTAATTCCCAATGGGAGCACATGGACTATTTGTCGCTTCTTGATTAGCTCCACGATTTTCTCCTTTCCAATTCTTTGTCCAGAATCTTTTTGGTATGGTTATGTCCTATGTTGCTCGGACTCTGGTGTCGCCGATACGGGTACAGATCTAGAAGTCAGATTCTTTATTATATAAATTTTTGGATTTAGGGGTATGGATCCGAATGTGGATACTGGTGTTGCGATACACCAATAGATGTATATCACGGCATATAAAGTATATATATTGATTAATTGGTGTTATTGAACTAAAACTAACAAAATTTAATTCTTTATAAACACCTAATATTTTATTCATAAGATATCTAGTGTAATTGCTAAGCATTTTCATACGTATATCTCTATATGTGATGTAAACCCAAAAATAAAACCAAATACCCACTCATTCTATACTAAGTATTAGATGTAGTCAAAGCACCGAAGGTAAGTTGGCTGAATCCTATGTGGATCCTACACCCACGCCGGCGTCGTGCTGACGTGGGTGCGATGGGTACTTTAAGTATCTGAGCAACATAGATATGTCAATTAAATTCTAATGTGGGAACCCTTACGACTTGAAACTTATTGCTGAAGCATCCATAGAATGAATAGGTAATGCATCCAGTGAACATGAATTCCACACTCCAATTTATTTGATAATTTACCAAAAAGAAGTTTCTTCAATAGTACCCCCAAATAACTGTTTAAGGTGTGGATGTGTTGCCTGTAGATAAATCATTTAAGATAGTCACATAAATTAGTCATAGATTGGTTTCTGCTGGGGAGAGAGATGAGAATGATGAAGAGACAGAACTAAGAGATTTAGTGAGACGAAAGATGAGTTTTGATTCTTTCACTTGCCTCTTTTTTCGAACAGAAAGGAATAGTGAAACTTAGAATTGCAACCGATGAATGATTATTTCTCTTTGTAACCATCACGAGCTATTTTGTCTAAAGATAAGTGCATTAATTGCAGTGTGCATAGGATGTTTAGGTGCAGAAATAGCTGCTTTCTTTGGTCAATTGGATTCTACTCCATTATTAGATTTATGCTAGTATTTGTGTCCAATGATTGTCCTTGCTTTCTGTTTTGCTTTACGAAGTTACTTTGTATTAGCAACCCTAACAGAACAAGGCTGCCATATGTTGTTTACTCCAGAATACAAATTAGAACATCTCCGTTTCAGTTTTGAATTATAATTCTGTCATCTTAAGAGCGATTACGTAATAGCAGCCCTCACAGAATAAGGCTGCTACAAATTAGAACTTCTCCATCTGATCTTTTATTAGAATTTTTTCGTTTTAAGTAAGTGCAATTGCTTATCAGGTTGCTGTCGCTCTTTCACATGCTGCAATTTTAGAAGAGTCTATGCGAGCCCATGATCAGCTCATGGAACAGAATATTGCTTTAGATGTAGCTCGACAAGAAGCAGAGATGGCCATCCGTGCACGTAACGACTTCCTTGCTGTGATGAACCATGAAATGAGAACACCTATGCATGCAGTTATTGCTCTGTGCTCTCTGCTTTTAGAAACAGACTTAACTCCAGAGCAGAGGGTTATGATCGAGACCTTATTGAAGAGTAGCAATCTTCTCGCAGCACTGATTAATGATGTGCTAGATCTTTCTCGACTTGAAGATGGTACTCTTGAACTAGAAAATGGAAAATTCAATCTTCATGGAATCTTAAGAGAGGTTTGTGTCTTAAGAGAGGTTCATAACCACAAACCTATGCATATTTAGCTTACACCAGTAACATGTCGATTTCCTCTACTAAACAGGTAGCTGAATTGTTCTTTACATTGATTTACAGGCCGTTAATTTGATAAAGCCAATTGCGTCTTTGAAGAAATTATCTATAACTCTTGCTTTGGCTCTGGATTTACCTATTCTTGCTGTGGGTGATGCAAAACGCCTTATTCAAACTCTCTTAAATGTGGCGGGAAATGCTGTGAAGTTCACTAAAGAAGGTCATATTTCAATTGAGGCTTCAGTTGCCAAACCAGAGTATAAAAGAGATGGTCATCCTCCTGAAATGTTCCCTATGCCAAGTGATGGCCAGTTTTATTTGCGTGTCCAGGTTGAGCATTTCTATCCTCTATCATGGCTTAATGGTTGTACCATGTCTCTTGGGGAAATGAGTTTGAATACAAAGGCATGCAGTTCCAAGAATTGTTTGTTGGCTTGTACAGTAAAAAAGTGTCTTCTCCAGAGCCAGCAAACAATCAGGAATCAACTTGGAACCCTCTTTGATTGCTAAATCTTTCTGTTAAATGTGAAGATATATGCACTTCCTTTTCCCTTCGGATAGTTCATGTCCTGCAGGACATAATCTCCTTTTGGTTTCAGTTACTTTTACGGTTATGGGAGGTTCTCTTTGCTTATTAATATGCAGCTCTGGATTGTTTATTTTGTCTTGAGTAGAAATCAATCAGAAAAAAAAAAAAATTTATGTTTTCACTTGAAAATTAATCCTGTTCTGGTTATGTTCTTGCAGGTTAGAGATTCTGGGTGTGGCATTAGCGCACAAGATATCCCACTAGTATTCACCAAATTTGCAGAGGCACGAACTACATCAAATCAAAGTAGTGGAGGGGAAGGTCTGGGGCTCGCCATTTGCAGACGGTATGTTTCAAGTTGTAAATTTGGGAGCATCATTTTTTCCTAGCACATCCATATTACAAAGGCTTCTAAAAGACGTCCTCTTTTAACCCTCATATATTTCTTTGGTACAGTGCCTTATTTATATGGTGTTGTGTGCCTTGGTTCACATTATTCATGCACTCATTTGATATTTGAAACGGATGGATGCAGATTTATTCAACTTATGAAAGGTAACATTTGGGTTGAAAGTGAGGGCCTAGGCAAGGGAACCACTGTCACATTCCTAGTTAAACTCGGAGTCTGCAACCACCCAAATGCAGTGCCTCTGCTACCTACAGCTCCCAAAGGCAGATTTAACAAAGGTAGCGATGATCTCTTCAGGTATAGACAGTTCCGTGGAGATGATGGTGGAATGTCTGTGAATGTTCAACGCTATCAAAGAAGTTTGTAAATGAGGGGAAAAAAGTAGTGACATAATACAGTAGAGCATGACTGAATTTAAGACTTCTTCACTGTTCTGTATGTTTCAATGGGACAGTGTCTTGTAACCAACTTAATTCAATGCCCGTAGAGTGAGCATTGAAAATTGTAACATTGAAAATGTCACTATCGAATTTATATATCGAGCTTTAGACAACGACCTGTTAGGCCTACAATGCTCTACTGGAGGTAAATCTGCAGTAGATAACAGGATTGTGATGCAGTGCTGCGAAGTAATAATATGCCTCTTCCAATCGTGTTTCAGAGGTTATGTGAGCATCAAATTCGTGTTTGTCCTTTGAACATCAAGGTGACAGATGAATGTGAGTATTGCTGTACTTGAAGAAATTGTATAATTAAGTTAATTGAAAAACTACTAGAAATAGTTGTTCATATTAAACACGAGTTTGTAAACTAGAAATGAAGCTAGGTTCTCGTTATAACAGGTTAAAATTTTAATCAGAGTAGGAAATTGTAAACAAACAATGAACAGGAACTTATTTCACTGGTAACCGTGTATATACTAACATAGACACTACCAAATGAATTGGAATACTCTGCGAGATAATGGTAATAAGCTAATTTAAGGGATATATATATATATATATATATCAATTTAACGTTTAAGTTCTGTTTTAGGGTGTAATTGATTTTTACATTGTATCTTCCAACATGTGTGTAGGGGGATAACGGGTGATTTGACAGCAAAAGCAATAAAAAATCAATATAGAAGATTATTTCTAAAACAACAGAATATGACTGATTAACTGACGTTTCAAAATTTAATGTTGCTTCATTAAAACCATACAAAGCAACACCCAAAACTCCCATTAAGAGAAAAACAGAACCCTCCGCCGTGTACAAAATAAATTTTGTAGCTAGAGTGCAGATATTTCTTTCCTCCCCACATGACTAGAAGTAGATAAACAGGAATTAATTCTAACTCCCACATGATGAAAAAAAAAGTAAAAAGTCCCAAGACAAAAATGATCCAGTTTGACCACTATACATTGCTAACATGAGAAAATGGAATAACCGAAAATCTAGAGTAACTGGCCAAGCATCTTCAGTCCCATCATTCACCACTCCTATCTGGGCTTCCTGCCTCTTATACTATTTATCTAAATTACCTACAAAAATAGTTTTTATATACTACTTTTTCCTTACATACCAATATAAAAACTACGCGTAAAACCCTCATTTTCCTAAAGAAGAGTCGCACAAAAAGATTTTAGATCGTACCGAACACACCCTTTTAGTTTAAACTTGATGATCCAACAATGCTTCCTTACGCACTTAGTTATTTACTGATTTCATTTGATAAAGCAAAAGGAATAATAAGTATATAACTTCTGTTAGCAACATAATCATGGATCGCAAAGGTTCAACTTCGATCAAGCATTTTAAGCTACACCGATAATTAGAGATTCAAAAACTTTATTTCTGAAAATCTAAGAGAGTACGATTAAGTAGTACGTAAGTGAGCAATGGAGCAGCAGAATTTGCAAGCAAATTATGGCCGTCACCTAGTGCATTCCACCAAATGCAGAGTAATGACCAAAGGCAATTGCATAACCGAATATGAAACAAGGGGCAACATGAGAATAGGGTATCAAAACTTCAAAGCATCTATTCAACTTCATGTAGGTAAAACATTGCTTCTTAAGGTACATGAACATATAAAAGATACCACTAAACTGGCACAATAACAGGTACAAAAAGTAGATATAGAGCCAACCCTCCTCCTTACAGTCCGCCATCCTCACTTCTTTGACTTCTTAGATCCTCCCCTGCAACGAGGACAACATTCATCAATTTAGATTTTAAGGCCCTTGATAAACGGATAACAAGTTTGTGATAAACTTACTGGGCAGTCTGGGCTGGGGGTGCTGAAGCTGCTGGTGCTGCAGGTTGTACTGGCTTCTCTCCTGGTCCCTGTGAATTGGAAAAAAGAAGAAAAAAAACAAGCTCAATTCAGTGTTACCCTTACTAACCACAATTTGCTGACCATTTGTCAGGAGACAGTGAGCATCTCAAGTGTTGAACCTGAGTTGCTTAGAAAAAATACATGAAGCTCCAGTTGTTACCTGAGCCAATCGTTCCTCCCTCCTTGCAAACTTTCTTTCCCTGCTTGCTTTGTTCTTAGCCCTCCTGGCCTCAAATTGGTCAGACAAGGTCTTCTCTCTA
This sequence comes from Withania somnifera, assembly GCA_039654485.1. Taxonomy (NCBI): domain Eukaryota; kingdom Viridiplantae; phylum Streptophyta; class Magnoliopsida; order Solanales; family Solanaceae; genus Withania; species Withania somnifera. The sequence goes on along the minus strand of JBDJHY010000116.1, from coordinate 15,825,916 downwards.
GCCTTCTCAGCTTTTGTTTTGTGAATGTTTTCCATGAGCACACGCTTGTTCTTGAAAACATTACCCTTCACCTTCATGTACATGTCATGATACATGTGCTTGTCAATCTTCTTGGACTCCCTGTACTTGCGAAGTAAACGTCTGAGGACTCTCATTCTCCTCATCCACAGCACCTTTGTGGGCAACCTAGCCTCCCTGGTACCCTTGCGCTTACCTGAGAAAAGACTATATATTGAGTATAAAGTACCTCATTAAAAATATTTTGTTTTTTCCTCATTTTATGAATGCCTTCAAAACAATCTCAGCCATTTTTTCAACTGACCCTACATTCCAGAGGTTTCTTTCATAAATCAATTTCAGATTGAAAATTCATGAAAACACAAACTAATTTTGTCAATGATACACATGAGAATACATTACATTTCAAACAAGACTTGCATGAACAGAGACACATTTATACCAGAAAACAGAAATTACTATTACTTAAACAAGTAACTAATGTCACGTGATTAGGAGGGTACCATATCCAGAGTGACGGCCCTTCCTTTTGGCTTCCTTCATCCTGCGGGCGCGAGATCTTGAGTGAATTTTGGTTGGTTTCCTGATGATGAAACCATCCTTCACCAACTTTCTGATGTTTTGCCCTGCACTCGATGCAAATGAGAAGAATTAGAGGCAAACCAATTTGTGTAGAGACCAACATAGAAAAAGCGAGTAACAAAATTCCCATTGCTAGAGCCTTCTCAGATCTTATCAACGGGAATGCTAAGAAAAAACAAGAAGTGGCTAAAAAGGCTAAGCACCAGCTGAGATCAAACTATATAGTCAACCGTTTTCTCAGTGTTAAAATCATTTTTGTCTAACTAGTAAGTTATTGCCACGTGACAACCTGATCGCGAATTCAAGCCTCGAGCCTCGTAACAAAGCTCTGGCAGAAATGCAACTTGTGGTCGTGCCCTCCCCCAGATCCCGCGCGGGAGCTTAACAATTCATTCTTGTGTGTAGCGCGTGGGCCCATGTCTCCCGAACGATCATAGTACTGCCGCTCATCTAATATAAAATCAATGAGTAAATCTCACCTCCCCTTCCCCATACCATAGCCGGAAGGGATAGCCTATCCACAGAAGAGAGAGTATGGGTCCTTGCCAAACATTTAGTTTAGACGCGGCTCAAATGCCTTTACGTTATAGGCTGTGTTAAGCATGCTTCTTTGACAGAAAACAAACTCTTTATAAAGGGCGGGGTGGTAAGCTCTCTATCAACAATAGGGGGCTATTCATAGTAAGAAACTACTAGACTATATGGATTCCAACTGAACTTCAACTTCTGTGCATCGAGCTGCCCTTTAAAATCATTTTTGTCTGCCAGCCAGACCATGAAGAAGAAGCAAATAACAGTGAAACATCTCCTGCCTATGTTTCTCATCCAACACATGTACCGCAACAATTTTGAACAACATAGTCTCCCACACATTTGCAATGCAGCAGTTTTATGACCAAAATTCTAATTGATCAATCAATCTCTTAATTATCCTCAAACCCAATATCAATTGAAAACAGCTATATAAATCCTCTAGTTCAGTTTACTACTAAACAATTTGCCATTAAGATAGGTGGCATCTATGAATCCTTTCTTCCATTGTGAATGATATACCTTTCAAAAAAAAAAATCAAGTTACAAGTACTAGTAAGCAAGAAAAATCTTTTCTTGCAAAACCTATCCATATCTAACAATCACAAGCTCTATATTGGATCATAATATAAATACATAAAAGATTTCAAACGTACTAGAGTTAGCCATGGAAATTTCGTTGCCTTCATTAGGGTCAAGCCATACTTTTCCCCTCCCACACTTGAGTACACTGGCTGCTAGCCGCTTCTGAAGTTTCAGTGACACCATCTTTTCACTCTTCCTCACACCTCTCTTCTACAAAGGAGAAAAACGAAGCTACTATAGATAAGGCTTTTATATTCGGTCACCAGATGACTAATCGCGACCTAGGGTTTTTGATACGGCTTTGTTATTGTTGTTTTACAAAGAAAATTTAGTAATAAGCTTTATTGGATCCTACTACTCATGGCCCATGTTGAGCATCTTGGGCTTATAAACGAGAGTTGAAATGGGCATTGGAGATAATTGGGCCACGCCCATATTTCTTTAGTACAGATTCATCATCTGTACCTTTTTGAATAGTTTTCTTTTTAGTAAAGTGAACCTCTTTTTTCTTTCTCTCGAGGGTCGTTTGGTACGTGAGATAATGATAATAATCTCAAGATAAAATTTAAGATAACGTTATCTCATGAATCGTTTGAGGTATTATGTGACCCAAGATGATTTTATCCCATCATATATATTAACATAGTGGGATAAAATAAGACTCGTGGGATATTCTTGTTCATCCCGCATACCAAATAACCTCTTATAACTTATGAACTTCTAAGACCATAATTTTTTTTAAGAAAATTAAAAATTGTATAAGAAATTTTAGACCCCGTGATCTAAATCTTTTAAGTTGGAGAAAATGCATCAAGTCCCCCCCTAAAGTTGAATCAAATTTGTAAGTAAACACCTAAACTTTGCGGGATCTGTCATTCCTTTTTACTTGTTCAAAATGATAAAATACCAAATTTTAAGCTTATGTGGCAGTTTGTTGTGTTCTCACTTGTTTGGAGCACGTGGAAAGCTACAAAATGAATATTTTTTTAATTTTTTTAATTTTTTTTTGTTTTTCTCCTATATTTCTTTATTTTCCCTCTTTCTTGTTTCTTGTTCTTTCGTGGCTACTCTTTCTTGTTTCTTGTTCTTCCATGGAAGTCATACAAAAAGTTGTAGCAGCTAAGTACAAAGGGTGCTATGTTTTATCAACAAGATCAAATAATGGGTTGTAGAATGAATCAAAAAACTAATATGAGAAAAAAAAAGATCAGCAAACTATTGGCATATATCCTCTGCTCTGTATATGTATTCTGAAAATAGACTTCTTTACTAGTCACATTTTATTATTGGCTTCAAAGTACTAAAAGTCACTAAAGGATAAATAGAATGCTCTATTTGTATAACATGAATGGACTAATGCCTATTTTAGTATAGTAACTGAAAAAAATGAAATAGGTAACTAAGGCCTTGCTAAAAATCTCAATTGAATAGATATTTTCATCCTTTTTGTACCTCAATAATTTCTAATGCAAATCTATACTAAGTAATGGTGATTGGTCATGGCAGATTTACTGTCGATGGAGAAAGAGTCCTTAAATAGAAAGTAAGGAGAAAGGTAGGGTTGGGATAGGGGTTTCAGAAAGTAAGGGGAAAGGAAAAAAAATAAAGGGTTGGGGTGAGGGTGCAATAAGAAAGGAGAGAAGGAAGTGTTGGAAAGGGGGAGTGTTGCGGGAGAAAATGAGGGTTTAAGGCGGGGATTGTAGAAAATGAGGGGTTGGGGTGGATGGGGAAGTCGAAGGAAAGACTTTTTAATTTTCATTTTATAAAAATAGTTTCTTTTTTCTTTCTATATATTTTTTATATTTTGACACGTGGCATTCATTAATTGATGCGTGAAATTACTTTCTTTCTTTAGATTGAGATTGACATAAAAAAATATAATAATATCAGGGATTGTCTAAGAGGGTAATAAAACTCTTGCAAACTTTAAGTGTCTACTTACAAATTCGATACAAATTTAGGAAGGACTTGATGCATTTTCTCTTTAAGTTTTCAAATATTAATTCTTGATACTGTAATCCCAAAAAAGAAATAGAGATGGTTAGTGAACTCTTTTATTTAAATCATAGATGACCAACTTCAAACCAATTCTTTGTAGAATCATATTATTTTTTGTCGTGATCCCAAATTCAGACGTGACGGCACTTATCTTCCCTTCTTAATAGGTCAGCCAAACTATCGATAAATTAAATGAAAGTCCAAAGTAAATGTGAAAGTAAAAACATGTAAGGATTTATAAGCGAAAATATCAACTAAAGACCTCAAAATCAGGTTATCACTGTGTACAAGCCACTACTAGAATTTATACAATAATTTATAGTCTCAACACAGTCTTTAGTAAGTAAAGACGTCATAAAGCTAAAAGAAAGTAAAAAGCTCTTCGGTAACTGAGGATGAGACAATTAGCTACCTCTGAAATGCTTTAAGAATTCCCCCGGACTGAAGTGGAGAAGTCTATCACGAAGTCCTAGGCGTTGAATCCACACAAGAGTGCAGAAAAGCAAAGAGTGAGTATAAAATCATGAGACTCAACAACATCCTCGGTTGATCTATATATAAAGAACTAGTGGCTACTCCTGACATCCAACCATCCTCCGATACTATAGCCTGAAAAAGTTTATATACGACAACTCAACCAATAACACAAATCAAGATATACATAAGTAAAAGTGATCCTAACAAGGTACGAATATTCACCAACTCTACCATATCAGTAATCATCTCAGAATGGGCAACGATATCAGTCTCAATCAAGTACCCATAGTAATCTTAAGTAATACTCATATATCATGAATAATCTCAGTTATCATCAAGTAGCAACAACAAGTTCAATTACGATCCAAATATCAAGTGATCTCAAGTCATTAACAAGTTTCAATATGATCAAGTTACAAACTAATCAAGTTGTGAACAAGTTACCACACTTATAATAATAATAGTGTGTCGATAGTTATCACACTTACAAGATGAATAATATGCAGGTGATTACCATACTTAACAATAAGAATAGTATGCCGATTGCTACCATACTTGACAATAAGAACAGTGTATCGATTGGTACCACACTTACATTATCACTAGTGTGCCAATTGTTACTACACTTATAAAATCAATAGTGTGCTGATTTTTATCACAGTTACAATATCAATAGTGTGTCGATTGTTCCCATACTAAAAAGTAGTAATAACTAACCCAAGAACACAAGCAAGTATAATATCACCCCAATAAGATAAATCATACTAAAATCATCATCACAGATAATAAAATAGTAATATTTTAATCCCTGTAATTCAAGCTTATTTAATGTATCGACTTCATGATTAACCCCCCAAATTACGAATTCTAATTTTTAAATCAATAATATCGTCCTTTCATAAGCAATCACTATCAAAAATATCTTTTCTGTCTCAATTTGGCATCAATGGGCATCACAATGAAACACTAATACATCACAGTCAAGAAAATAGTATTATCTTAATTCTAATAATATTTATAACTTTGTTAGCCTCAACAGGACATCATAATTATATTGTTAAAATCAATATCAAGTCATTACGGGCAATGTCTATACACATTCAGCCCAACATAATCATACCATCTCAAGGCATCATCATAAATAAAGAAATCAAGCCATGACAAGGCATTCCAATTGAGTAACAATTATCACAAACCAAAGACATATACAAGTCCAATCTTTACACCTATATATCAATTCAATCATGAAATTCAAATCAAGTACTCCAAGTACACGATTCAACAACTTCATCAAAGAGTCACCTTATTACCATTTTCTCATTTTAAATCTGACATGCTTAATCCCAACAACCATAATGTAATCATCTTCCCTAACTACACACAATCTTGCAAGTACTCATTAATACTAAACTGAAATATCAAGTTTCATCAAAACCCCAGTCTATTTCATGGTTCAAAATCAAGATTTCATAATTTTTTAGTTCATACTTCAAAATACCATTTTTGGATTTAAAACCATCAAATCTAAAGTTAAAATCATGAATTGGTTTATGAAAATCAATAAAATAATATTTGAAAATATTACCCGGTGATTTAGTGTTAAATATTCTTTTTTGATCCTGCCAAAATGAGTAAAAGTCACCCCAAGTTCGATAAATAGGCAAACCAAAAATACTATTTATAAAAAATCTGCCAGTCAGCAGGCCTCCACGAATGCGTACCCCAGCCCCCAAACGTGGAGAAGACTGGCCCTTAAACCTCTGCGAATGCGGAGAAGAGACATCATAAAGACCCGCGAACGTAGCCCTATCCCGCGAACACGGAGAACACTGGTAACAGCAGCAGTAGCAGCAGTTGACAGAAAACTTAAGTATAAAAAATAATTTCGAATTAACCCTCGAAATTTATTCAAAATCTCATGCTAACAAACCATATATGAAATCATACTAATTTTGACGTTCTAGAATCAATGAAATCATCAAAACCTCCTTCTCCAAGACTTAGATTTTGTGAGAGGGAAGAGGGCCCCCTTATTTCAACCTCAAACTCCGTGCTCAAGCCCTCCATACCCACCATAGATACCCCACCAATAGGAATTAGGGGGTCAAAGCACTCTAGCTGCTCTAAGGTAAAACAACAAAGAAATAAAGGCAACCTTAGCCACCTTAGCAGTCTCAAAGGTAGATGTCCAAACTTAGAAAGGCCTCTAAACTTAGTGTTTGTGGAGCTAGAGTCAGAAATGGTAATTGTTCTTTTTCTAAGAAGTCTTACCAAAGTAGAACTAGAGATCAGAATGCCATGCCAGGCTTCCAAAAACTTTTTTGTGACAAGCCTAAATCCAACCCTCAAGAAGAGGAGATACTCATAGAGTCTAGTTTCTCCCCCACACCTGGGAAAGGGAAGTACCCAATGACAGTCCTCGCCCTCCAGCCCTCTCACTCCCCCATATCTACCAAAATGATGAATATAATAGTATGAAATACTAGAGAGGCTAAAATAATAATAGTCAATCTCTATAAGTCCAATCAATAATTTTAAAAGGGGCTAGAATCCTAAAATTACGAAGGGGGGGTGAAAAAGTACCACCGCTTTAAAGGCCCTAAACCTTTTATCGTAAAAAAATGTTTGAACAGATCTACAGAAGGCTCTACCCCTACTTTGGATCAAGAAAATTTAAAACCTATAATGGTGCGCATGATGTTAGGCGTCAATTACGTAAGGATCAAATTATAAGTTGCTAATAAACGAGTTATTAAAGGAAAAAAAGGGAAAACATAACCCAGATACTATGTATTCATAGTACATAGAGTAATACCTCATATGGGGTAAGCAAACCTTGTCATAGGGACGAGGTATGGTGAATTCAAAATTAGGGGGAAAATGGCATTCCTTGAGAAAAGGTAGCAAGGAGTCTGCGGAAAGACTACTTGTGAACTTTGTGACCAACAAATCATGCCCATCAAAGATTTGGGGAGTGAATGATGAAGAAGAGCTCTAAGAAGTGGAAGAAAAAAAGATACGAAGGTTGAAAGAAAAACGAGAATAAAGGGGAAGGATCTGTATAGAAAGATATAACCCAGATTTATAATTTCGAGAAACCCAATTATGACAAATAAATAGGGAAAAGAGATAATTAATGATGGGAAGATAAAATAGAGGTACAGTAAATATCGCATATTCCCCAGGTAAAAGAGTACTAGAAACAACGCGAAATCATGACACGTGGAAATAAGTTGAAGTGACAGGAGTGAATGGTCCAGAAAACTAGAGGAAGTAAAATAATTCCCACCCCTACAATTCCCCTAGAGGCTATCAAACTTCAGCTAGTCTGGGGCTTACAAAAGCCAAAGCTACCAGATTAATGAGCTCGGATCATATTGACCTCGGATAGTATCACCCCAAAAATTAGAAGCCTAGGAAAACAGTCCATTGTGTAATAATATCCCCTACTTTGGTCCTGATACCTTGAGTACAAGTAGGATGAGGTAACATTGTAGTAGATGCCTTAGTCACCTCGGTGGGTATTATATCAGCACACTTATGATCACGAGAATGATCTCAGAAGGTCCCCAAAACGGATCATCTATCTCAACTAAAATGCCTCAGCTTTACAAATCTTCTCGACGAATAATCTCAGAGAGGCTCAGTTCATCCCTACTCTACAGAATCAGTCGAATGGCGTGAACACACATTTCGACTCCCATAGGGGGACTAGTGTAGAATAACAGTAGTAATTAATAATCGAGATCTACCATAATTAGATAACTACTATAATTAGAGATCTACCATAATTGGATAACTGTCATAAGTAGGTAAGTACCATTAATAACTGAAGAATCATGGTAGGATTACTATACCATTAATAACGGTAGAATCATGGTAGGATTACTATTTACGCATATAGCCTAGCAAGAATCACGGCGGGAATCGCTTCGTGATTTTAGCATCCACCATAATTAAGGTTACAAGAGACATCTATAAAAGCTCAAATGGTTTAGAGACAAAGGTACGTTGAATATACTATTCTCAAATATTATTGTTATTCTCTCCCAAAGCTCTTTGCTAACTTAAGCATCAGAAAACTACCCTGAGGACCACCCTGGGCTTTGTTTTGCAAGTGTTTACTCAAGAATTATTGCTGCATTCTGTGATCGTAAGGTAGATGATTTTATAGTAGGGTTATTGGTGCTCTTTTGGGACTCATCATTCAGGTAATTTGATGTCATAAAACAAATAACATATAGTTGTGAGTCCTACATAATTCGACGCAATCTTGTGAAGTGGATTCAATCTTGTAAAGTGAATTTTGAATTCACATTTAAGATCTACAGAAACATTCAGTAGCATTTTCATATTGAAGAATTACCCTGAATTTTCACAATATCTTTCTTAGCCTCTAGACTTGATTCAGAGTTAAAAAACTCTCATTTATAAAAATTGACGGGACCAATGTGTGTCTAAATAACCCAACTTACAGTATGTTTCAAAAGAGTTACAGGAGCAGTGTTCCTTTTAACTGGAAAAAATCATATATTGAACAAAAAAATTCCAGAAGAACAATAAAGAACTTTTTTTCTCAAATATATAAAAATGAATGTTGCTTGTCCACTAGCACTTATCTCTTCTTCCCAACCACTGCCCCCCAATTCATAGCCTCCCCTTTTCCGGTATGCATAACAAATTGATGGAGAAGAGTATGTAGAGAGAAAGATAGAAGAGGCATTGGCATATTTTTCAATCAGCTGATTCTAGAATGCACCATGTTCAATCAACATTTAAAACAAATAACCCGTAAGAGCGAGTGATATTTATTTGACAGAATGACTCACTGTGTATAAACTCTACATACACTAAAATCATGTAAAGATGACCGACCATTTGCAGTAATGGCAAGAAACATAACTAGTATCAACCAATCAGAGAAAAGAGGGTAAGAAAAAGATGCCCAAACATAACGCCAAGAAACATAACAAAAAAACCGAAATCTTCTTTAATCTTAACAAAAAAATGCAACAGATTTAATCAAACTTTAAAACTCAAGTAGACAGCAAAAGATGAACAGAAAATTGAAGAAACCCCAAATAGGAAATGTACAAGAGTGACGATTTGAACCATGGCAGTTAAATGTAATTTTCTCAGATAGAACACAACTCACAGAATAGAGAAATTAGCAGCCTTCTTCGGAGAATTTTCAAACAAGATCATCAGGAAGAACAGGTTGTTCCATTCTCGCCATTTTCCATAGCTTTACTACTCACTACGTGGTAGATGTCAGTGAGAACTTCAGCAAATGCATTGTCGATATTTGTGGACTCGAGGGCAGAAGTTTCCATGAAGTAGAGGGATTCCTTCTCTGCGAAAGACTTCCCATCCTCAGTTGACACTGCAACCAGATGTCATAGATCAGATTTATTTCCAACAAGCATGACAACAATGTTGGAGTCTGTATGATCTCTCAGTTCCTTAAACCAGATCTCAATATTTTCAAATGTGGAATGTCGACTGACATCATACACAAGCAAAGCACCCACGGCGTCTCTGTAGTAGGCACTGGTGATGGCACAGTACCTACAGAACATATGACAGCCGTTACAATTTCTTTAAGAGTGGCAAAGAAACAATGCCAAATAATGTATAAGACCAATGTAACTTATTCCAAGTTACCAAAGCTAATTAGCAAACACGTACTGATATAGTTTCCAGACCTTAACATATCCACAATTACTTTCAAAAAGATTGCATCTCTTGCCCCTTCTCCCATGCTCCTTTCAAAATACAAGAAAAGGAAAAATGGAACACCTGTAGACAGATAAAACAAAGTTCTATTGAGCGGAGTATATTTCCATCTCAAATGACGACTGGTGGCCATATGACCAAAAAAAGGGATGAAAGATCATGATTGAAGGAAAAACAAGAATTACATTCAATATGAGACAATAATCAAATAACCATTTCAATATTCTATTTCTATGAAGCCCATCCCAATTATATCGACCTGGGACAATAGTCAAAGCACCACTTCTATATTCTATTTCCTATGATTCCCAGCTATACAGGTTTCCAACATGTTTTACAGAGTTGTGGCAGTTTTTTTATGAACTCCACCTCCATTAAAGAGAAGTTGTTCTTGCACAATTGAAGCTTAGACGCAATTAGGTCTCAAACTCCTGCCTTTGTTGGCTGAAACGTAGAGTTACTATTATGTCAGCAAGAAGTAGACCTCAAAATGATCTTACAAAAAGTAAAACAAGGCAGTAAATATGTAGACAAGTTAGAAGGACACAAAGTTACAATCTAGAAACAAAAGTTAAAAGATTTCTTAAAATATGCATGTCCATGAAAAAAGAACAATATAAAGTAGCCAGAAAAAACTTACAGAAAGTGTTTGCTTTTATATTGCCAAAAGATCCATTTTTAGTATGCTTATAAAACACAGGATCTAAACTTTGAAATGAGTAGATTTAAGAAAATAACTGATGTATTGAACCTCAAGCATCGTTACAGGGAATTATATGTCCTCTTGATGCCAGGAAAACTGCAACTAATTGACTTCGGTAAATAAAAAATAACTAACCTAGACAAATGTTTCACTTTTAAATAAACTAGAAATCTTCAAAATAAAGGACAGATCTGAGTACTAGAATTAGTAGATTGCAACCCTTAATTTATATCATCCATCGAATTACATGTTATAACAACCTCTTTCCATGCCCTCACCCTCCTTTATCACAAAGCAGAAAGCTGAACAGATCAAAATTTTAAAAAGTATATCTCACTTTCTCTTCCTTATTACTTGTGATTGCTTTGGCAGGTTCTTTGTATATACTTCCTACAGCATATGATGTTAGCTGAGTCTAAATAATCTATCCTTAAGTTTTGTTTTGTTTATTTGTCTTTTTCAACGAGTGTGGTGTTCGGGCCAGCTTTTGCACATCTCGACTAAATCCACAGGATACCTTCCACCTCCCACCAGTAACAGGTCACTCTGTCCATTAAGGCTAGAGCAGATGGAAAGAAGCGCCTAGTTTTCTATCTCCGTTAGGATTTGAATCTCACACTTTATTAACCACTAGGCCATACCCTAGGGGATGTATCACTATTTTCTGCAACAGAGATATATAAAACTATTCATGTTTTCATTGTTGCATGTGTATGGATGACTGGTTTTGGGAACTTCACTTATTATTACATCCAGTGTTATTAAAGAGAAAAGCGCAAAATGTCTCTAACATCTATGGGGCCTTAAAACGCAAAGCGCACATAAAAGGGTGAGCGTTGATGAAAAAAGGTGCAAAGGGAGCATAAATAGAAATATTTATATTTAGTCCAACACTAATAGTTATAAGCTTGAATTACAAATATATGATTAAAGAAATAAGAAACAATTATGCGAAAGTGAAATATCAATTGTTTAGTGTCGCCTCTTCAGAGGAGACACATTAACAAGAAAAAGTATGTCGTAGCAAGATGATGATGACAGTGAAGCGCACATAAAGTGAAACGAAGCGCTCAACAAGTTTTGAGCTCGCTTTAAGGCTTAAGCGCGCCTTTGATAACAATAGATTACATCAGAAAGGATTTTGGTCTTGCTCTATTTGCTCAGGTAACATTATGTATTAAACGTAATTACCTTAAGTTGCTACTATCAGGTTATCAATTACTAAAGAGCAGGATAGAAAGACTATCAACTCATCATCCAACACAGGCAAAAGAAATTATAATGGCTCAAGATGTCCTTATCCTGGAAATGACCCTTCAACCACCAAACATATGATGCCACCTCACATCTGCCAAGATAAAAACCCCAACCTAAAGTAGAAAACTCTTATTATGTCAAATTGATATCATAACTAGTATTTTTTTTAGACAATCTTTTGAATCAATCTCTCTGTTTTAGCCCTCCAATTCTTCTTTATGTCATCGATTGCTAAAGAACACTTTATGTTGTGAATAAAAGGAAATGTGGAATCACAGGGAACAAACTTGTATGCAGGAGTCAATAATTGCATGCACCATGCAAGAAGCAGATCAGGAGGATCAACCGAGATGAAGGTAGAATGTAGAGTTAACCCGCTATGATTTTCAGGACAATCTGAAATGAGAGGTATGAACAAAAAATTGCAATTTAGTTTGTTGGGTTGTGGAAAGAGTCAAATGTTGTCAGAGATCAAAATACCTGCATAACAAAATTCTCCTGTTTTTAGCTTAGGGTAGTAATGATTAACTCGGTTATCTTGATTCTTGGCATGCCTTTACTTTTCTAATAAAGGGAACTTTTGAAAGTTGATTAAGGAAAACATTTACATGATAAATAACATTATTATACCCAAGCAAAGTAGTTCTCGGTGTATATGTTGACACAGTGCACCTCTCTTTGACTTGGTAAATATTAAATATGCCAACAAGCACTTATTTGTTCCAGAAAATTTTCAAAGCATTATTTAGCATACAGTCCAATGCATGATAAACGAATAGTGAGAAATAGACTTAAAGCTGCAGAAAGTAATTTATTTTTCTCTTTCTTGGACAAACGGTTCCAATGATGAGCAAAGGAATAATATATTATACAAGATCAACCAAATCCAGCAATCAGAACTTCTCTTTCTCGAGGAAATACAGACTCCTAAAGTTATCTCTAGTAATTTGCCTTTGCTAATTGACTTTGGTCTATATGAAATACTTGTATTTGCAGCATATATGCAGAAAATTGTAGATATGCATAGCTACATCAGTCAGCAATGCAACAACCATGCTGGGATTTGAACCTGAGACCTTAGACCTCACAGTTCTTTATGCCACTCTATTGACCACTAAGCCACACCCTTGAGTGCAATAATCTATCCTTTTGTTTGCAGCAGGTTCTCTTTTGATGTATCACAATTTTGCTCAGTTTCAAAAACAATGCAACAACCATAGATTAGTTTAGTTGGAGATTGCAAGTTATATTCCTTTTGCAATATCTCAAACATGCCACTAAGTCACCCCAACAGAGGGCTTAAGAGCAAAGCCAATCTATATCCAGTAAATGCATTCAGCAACTCTTGATCTTTTGAGAATATTCTGGGATGCAAATTTTGAAACTTTCCTACAACATATTTTGAAGTACCTTTCGCGGGTAAAGTTCCAATAATTGGCAAGATTTATCAGAAAATTTGAGAGAAAATAGCTCCTTGGGAGAAGCAATATAATTGCTATAAGATGACAAGACCTATTAAATGTGTGCTTCACAACATACCTACGTACATCATGGTATTACACCTCATCCCAACATACACCCACTAAAAAACGTGATTAAAAACAAATTATTAAGGCACTTCTTCTCAAGATGAATCAAGAGAAGCTTCTCAGACGGGACATTGTAATGTAGGCTCCTAATGTTTCTTCCCAACTTTTATTCATACTCAATATTATATACAATAAATCATAAATTAAAAATATTTTGAATCTAAACTTAAATATCATTTGGAGACCTGTGTTAGTATGTTTAAAAGCAATATGAACAACAACATACCCAATGTAATCGAAAGAACTCCATTCAAAATCAAATACAACAAAAGGTTAAACACGGAAGAGAACCAACAGAAAAAGGGAAATTACATACACGGAAGAGAACCAATAGAAAAAGGGAAATTACATACCACGTGTGCCTCATATTGACACTTGTAGAAATTCAATTCTTCAGATAACTTCCGAACCTCTTCCATCAAATCATGAACACGAATCTCAGCTTCTTTTGCTCTCTCATCAGCCTCATTACCGAAATCCATTAACGCCTCACGATCATGATCATACCAACACACTCTTTCTCCCATCTCTTACACTGTGTCAACAAATTCAAACACTCACAGCTTATCTCGGATTTTCCTCCACGAACTTCTTCAACGCAGAAGTCGACTCAGCCTAACAAGAAACACATCATCAACAATTAAAACAAGAAATTTTTTTTAAAAAATCAAATAAAAGAAAATAACATTTATAACAAACCAAGTCAATTGTTTCATCTTTGTCTTTCAATTTGGCTTGTACAAAAAGATACTGATTGCGAAGACCAATGATTTTTCAGATGCTTTAAGTTTCATTTAAAGCGTTTTTGTTGAAACAGGGAGACCTAGAGACTACTCGATCTTCCGTCTCTTGCAAAAGATACATTTTCACACTTCATAAGAAAAATCAATTCAGTTTTTCCGGCGATCGGAAAATTGATCTTCCAATGACTAACGTTATCGGAGTTTGATGGAGCATTTTTGTGAAGTGAGAGCTGAAGAGCGGTTATGATCCGAAAGAGGTTTTGGGGTCTGAACAGTGTATATATATGTATATTTTCCTTTTTAATTGATTTGTTTGAAATTTGGAATTGGGAAGTCTAGCCGTTATAGACTTCGTGTATTTGAATGTTGGGCACATATTAGTTTGTGTTTAAACGACTGATTTATGCAAAGGTTCCTTTTTAGGCAACTAATTAAAATTTATTGGGCTTAGACATAGACATAGGGGCACTTGACCAGTTCGATTTGAATTTCTATTTTGATTGACTTATATATTTTTATTTGAGTAGTTATTATAGGCGTGTTAGGTTGAAGGAGTTTAAGAGCGCTATTTGTAGGATGCATAAAGGTAGACCGACGGGGATAGACGAGATTTAGGTTTTTGGAAGAGCTCTGGAGAGATAGGTATTGCATGTCTAACCAAGTTATTTAGCGTCATTTGTCAGACGACGAAGATGTCTGAAGCGTGGAGATGGAATGCAATGATCTCATTTTACAAGAACAAGGGGGCATCCAAATTGCAGCAACTATAGGGTATCAAGTTGCTAAGTCACACGATGAAAGTGTGGGACAGGATAGTGAAGTTAAGGTTGAGGAAAACAGTGATTATCTCTGAGAATCAGTTCAAATTCAATACCGGGATGCTCGACTACGGAGGCGATACATCTAATCAGGAGATTGGTGGAGCAGTACAGAGAAAGAAAGAATGTTTTACTCATGGTATTCATCAATCTAGAAAAGGCTTACGATAAAGTCCCTAGAAAGGTTCTTCTAAGGTGCTTGGAGGCTAGAAGTGCTCATGTGCGTACATTAGGGCGCCTAAAGATATGTACGGTGGAGTCAAGGCTCGTGTAAGAACTATGGGATGAGACTCTGACCATTTCCAGTTATCATGGGGTTGCACCAAGGATCAACCATTAGCTCGTTTTGATTTGCATTAGTAATGGATGCTTTGACGCGGGAAATTCAAGACGAGGTACCTTGGTGCATGTTATTTGCAGATGACGTAGTTTTGATTAACGAAACCCGAAAATGAGTTAATGTTATGTTGGAGGTTTGGAGAGAAACTCTTGAGTTTAAAAGGTTTAAATTGAGCAAGTCCTATACGGAGTATTTGGAGTGCAAGTTCAGTGAGGTGGAGCAGGAGGAGGACGTGATAGTGAAGTTGGATACCCGGGCTATCTGTAAGAAAGATAGGTTCAAGTATCTGGGGTATATGATTCAGGGTAATGGAGAGATTGATGAGGATATTTTCCATCGTATTGGTACAGTGATGATAATTCCCGAAAATTCGTCATGCCTTCAAGACCTCTTACAATGAGCCAAGTCCAGGACCTCTAACAAATTCAATGGTTGTTGAAGCATAAGGATGCATCGGAAGCCATTGAAGAACCATTTTGGAGGCTTTGGAAGACTTTGGGACCTAATGTGATGGGACCCAAAGTTTGAGGACTTATTAATTACCTTAGGTCACTTTTGGGCCTAAGTATAATAACGAAACTTAGACTCCTATATATAGGTGGTCTTTCAAATGTTAGGAGCTTACTTTGAATGAACAATTATCTCACATTTTTAAATTCTTCATCTGGAGTGTAATAGTTAGCTTAGATTCCAATCTAATCAATTTAGGATTCTCATTAGTTTTCACGTAATCGTAGTTAAGCGGATTAAGGTGGTTAATCTTTGATTGCTTGTAGAGGTTTTGCTTGATCGATCAGTTGAATCTTTCATTTGTGGGTGAATCAATTGGAGTTTTAGTGTCAATTGAGTTGGAATTCAATTACGATATGATTTTGTATTGAATTCTGCAGATCTTTCATTTTTTATTTTCAATTTTGTTCTTCTTCGTCTCCGAATTCACGGACCATATTGTGGGTTGTACCAAACATGGATGAAATGGAGGCTCGCATCTGAGGTCTTGTGCGATAAGAAAGTTCTCTTAAAATTAAAAGACAAGTTTTACAGAGTGACAATTAGACCAACTATGTTGTACGGGGAAAAGTGTTGGTTAGTTGTAAATTCTCACATTCAAAAGTTAAATTTGGCAGAGATGAGAATGTTACGATAGATGTGTGGGTTTACTAGGTGTGGTAGGATCCGGAATGAGGTTATTAGAGGCATGGTGGGGTGAGTGAAGTGGAAGATAAGATGTGTGAGGCGAAATTGAGATGGTCTGCACATGTGCTTAGGAGAGATACGAATTCCCCCGTATGGAGATGTGAGAGGTTGGAGAGGCATGGGTTTAGGAGAGGAAGAGATAGATCGAAAAAGTATTGGAAAGAGCTGATATTACAGGACTTAAAGGAGTTATAGTTGACCGAGAACATGACCCTAGATAGAAAGACGTAGAGGACGAGTATTAGGGTAGTAGGTTAGTAGGTTTAGGGGTTAGTTTTATTGGGTGGTACGTTTGTTGTTGTCGGGGTTTTAAGAGTATTAGAGCTTGTTTCTTAGAGTTTTGGGTAGGTTTGTTGTTCCGTGTAGTGTGAATTTACTAATGTGTTGATAGTCTTACATTTGTTGTTATCCTATCGCCTTATCGTCTTATTGTTTTTTTCTTTCCATTATGTCGTGCCAACATATTATGCGTTTTTTATATTTCTATATTTCTATATTTTATATTTTGTATATTGTTCTGTCTTGAATAATATAAATAAAAATATATAAAGTATGGTAGATTGACAAGAACTTAGGGCTAAGGCTGCTCAAAACCAAGATGGGCCGGTACCGAACCAGGACGGACTGGTACCGGGACGAACCGGTACAGGATGGTACTGGGCCGGGATTACCGGGACTGGACGGGACGAATTTTTTTTAAATTTTTTTTATATATTTTTAAAAATATATAAATTTTATATATATAAGTTAATAAAGTTAAAACATTATTATATATAAACTTTAGAACATTTAAAATGTTATAACTTTCTATATATTTAACGTTATTATATAAACTTTATATAAACGTTATATAAAC
>JBDJHY010000116.1:15773263-15784486 GCA_039654485.1 Withania somnifera | reverse complement strand
CTAATTTGCTCTCTCCAGATCCCATTCGCACAGTTTGCTCCTAGAGGATTGGCATAGACCACCAGCGTTCACTTAATTAATGTGCTCAATAAGGGTTGACATACTTGAACGATTAAAGGCTGCTCTGTAAGTTCTCTGGACATAGTTCCACAAAGGACATCCACAATGTTTGTTTCCAAATTCTTTTCCTCTTAAGTAATCCCTTGGTTAAGGAATTTACGTTTTTTTTTTTTTTTGGATAGGATATGCATCAACTAGATTACGAGAATCCCTTCATGTGCAACACACCAAACGCTAATAAATAAATGACATTACAATATGTGGCATAATAATTCATGCATGAAAATGTTTACATTACTTAACATTATAAGATTATATTATTAGTTATTGACATGGTCCAATAGATCTTGTAGTTCTCAATTGACGTGGGATGCAAATAGCTAAATGAATAAGTTTTAATGTTCACCTTTGTCAAATACAACTACAGAGTTGATATAAGAAATCAAGCAAAAATAACTGCTTAGGCTTCGATGACTAATGTAAAGTATAAGCTATTTTGGACATTCCTAGGCAACTCAATAGCTTATGGTATTAAAAAAGAAAATTATGGTGCTAATGAAAAGGATGTGTAGAGAAGCATATTACCTTTTGCATCAACAAACACTAGACTGCCCTTCTATTGAAGAAACAGAAGAAAAAAAAAAGAGAGAGAGAGAAAGGAGCCCCTATTGTTTGATCCAATATTGAACATGAATTGAGTCCCAACTTCCATAGATCCAGGGACAAATTCTCGTAAAATATTGGCCTTTACTTAGAGGAGAACAATGGCACAACCGACGTGGATACATTTATCAAAGGCAGAAGTTGTGCAACCAACAGACCATGCAGTTAACGACCAAAGATGCTGATGATCAGTATGTCCTTTATGCACAATGTGGCTATGTAATAAAAAGCTCACAACTCGTTAAGGCTATAACACGTAATTTTTTTAAAAAATTATTTTATGACCGCGGTGTACGGACCAATTTTTTTGCACCTCAGCTAAATCTACAACATATCTATTACCTCCCACCACCAACTCTGTTCACCAAGGCTAGAACAGATGGAAGAATCACCTAGTGTTTTTTGTCTCTGTTGGAATTTAAACCTGATACCTTTGGCCTCATGGTTCTTTAACCCACTTCACTGACCACTAGGCCACACCCTTGGGTGCGTAATTGTTTTGTTTATTTCATTACACTTAGATGAAATCATGCATCTACAAGCATATTGATACAGAATTGCATGACTAGTTCAGAGTTCTGAGCATAGCTTCTCCCAAAGAGGAAAGGTGACAGCTGACGCAGAAGGCCATCACTACTTTAGATATCCTATGTTCAAAATTCTACAGAACTTGATGAGTGGCATACCGACAAATTGCAGTCGATCTTGTTACTGTCGGGACATAGAATAGGTCTCCAGCAGTCAAAGCCAATACATTGATGGAAGGAAATGGATTTTCAGATCAGTATAAAATCAATACTATTTCTGCTGTCCTAGCCACGCCTAAAGTTCGAGTAGAAACTAACATCAGCTGATGATCATCTTGTTCAGGAATTCAGCTTGCTCAGGAAAGTATTCCAACAATTCATCTTTTGTCACCCAGACATAATCATCACACTTTCTAATATCAAATTTGTTGGCTGCAATAACTTGGGATTTGAAGAAGAAGCGCTGCCAATAAATATTAGAATACATATTAGAAGCACAAAAACTTTACAGAGGCTATCAGGGAATTTCCTTCCCTCCCTGCCTGTGGGATGAAAAAAGTTCCGACTGTCCTTTTCTACTACTTCAATAATTAAAATGTCCATACCTTGATTGATGGAATTTTCTTGTCCTCAGTGGGTTGTACGACCATATGACCCATAGGGGCATTTCCAACAAAATAAGTGTGCGAGAGATCTCCAATTAAAGATTCTAGGGCCGACTCAGCACACTGCAAAGAGTTGCAACTTACATTTCATTTTTCTAACCCAAATTACTGAAATCCCCAAAGAAATAAAACTCAGCAAGTACTATTTACCTTGCGCAAGGTCTCTTCAGACTCATAAACTTTTTCCGGGAAATGCCAGACAGGCTTTCCACTACCATGAGTGGTACCATGAACTAGAAGATAGAGTCTCCTGTCTAGCGCTCTCTGTAATGACCTTATGCATATAAACAAAATGTGATAATCAGCCTTTTAACAAATTTCTACCAAATGATGAGTTGAAGAACAAATGCAAGCTTAAATTTGTGGGTAGACAGGGTGAAGACGGCTTTTAAAGGAAAGGGAAAAAGCAACAATAGCTCTTCATTCCTAATTTTAAGTACTTACAAAATGCTCAATAAGACAAATCTCAAGTAACTAACACATCAATTACATCAAGACAACATTAAGGCATTTCAACATCAACAATCAAGTTATGGTAACCAATTTAGATGTCAATAATTACATATTGTCAGAATACATGAGTCTGCTGAATATAGGTAAAGCAACTCTTGAATAGAAAAAAAAATCTTAGTGCAGTGTCCAAGTTTAAAATTCTTGTATAATATTTTACAAAAGTTAGAAGTACAAGCTTGGTACCTTTGATCGTTAGTCTTATCCGCTTCTGAGATACGAGGAGCTGGTTTATAATCAATTTGATAATGACCTGTTCCTCTGCATGTAAAATATAGCTGTAACCATGCCAATTGATAATGTGACATTTGACACTAGACAAAAAAGTCAAAAACTAGACCACTATGTGATAGCATGTTCACGAAGAACAATGTACATGATTAATGGCTAATGGGGCAGAATGCATGAATGGGAAGGCAACAATACTACAGAAGCCAAGGAGTGAAAATCAGTTGGCAATACTGCTAAAAGAAGAGGCAGTGTTTATTCCCCAACAAGTGTACTGTTGCATGAAGAGATCTCAATTTCTTAAAACCTGATCTATATAGATATAAATGAAATTAGACCATTTTTACCCACATATACTTTTCTGAAAAGAAAGTAAAGTTCTCAAAATTGTAAAATGGCCAGCACTAAGATAGTGATGCTCATTGTCAGCACAACAGGGTGTTCTCCAAGTTACAGAAACTGTTCAATTTTGCATGGACCAAGTTACTATTATTTCTTCTTCTTCTACTTCTGTTCAATTTGTGTGGGAATATATTGGGTATGTTGTTGTTGCTTTTTCTGTTCAATTTGCATGGGACCAAGTAATGGTTGGCTACAAACGGATTTTTTTAAGTGAACGTGTCATAAAAACTAATGAAATATATTATGGGATCCTCTTCAAATGTTGTACCCTATTTAATTGACGGGCCATTCAGCTGCATGTACAACAAAAATCTTATGGCCTTGTACTATTGAAAATGACTACAATCTCCACAGGTATGAGGCAACTGAAACTTTTAACAGCTGAAAGCGGCACAGACAGTAGAGTAAAGTGACTATAAGAGCCAAACCTTGAATCACCACAGGCTATACAGATTTAGTTATACGGTGTCGCACAAAATAAAGGAAAAAACTTGAATAAAGGAAGGAAAGCTAAAATGAGGCCTGCTTGTGATCGCTATGGCTTCACAATTTCTTTTCAGCTTTAGATCATGGATATAGAAAATCAAGCTGATTAGACTTTTAATTGCCTCTTTACTCAAGTTAATGTATTCTAGATGCATTTACCATACTCAAAAAGCAAGTGTATATTTGTTGCATATCCACTAACTCCCAATCTGGAGAAAACAAACACCAAAACTGAAGGTAGAAAGATCCAAAGAGAAGATTGTGATCTAAAAGAAACAACAATGAGTAAACCTCAAACCTCATATACTGTTTAGATAGACACTAGTATCAAGCGAGCCACTGAATTTAGCTGTGTCTATTTTTATTGTTCCCTCAGCTTACCTTTTAAAATAGAGTGTATGTCAGATGATTATTGAGGAAGTGACAGTATAGAAGAGATATATATACCAGCGGGAAAAAATGACTCTTGTAATAAGCATGCATTCACAGCTGTAGTAATGCATAGTAATATTCTGATTTATCATCTGGCAAATCATTTGCCAATGTCAGGAAAAAGAAGCTGGACAAAACCAGATGTTCTTTCGTATGAGGAGGAGTAATCTAGCTTAAGTATTGCCTTGTGAATTATTAGAAACACCAATGCAAATCTGAAGCTTAGATAATAGAATCGCAGGCTTTAGAATCAGATTTTACTGTCGAAATGCTTATGGAAATTCCTACAAGATTATTACACACATTGGACACTGCGATATCACTCAAGACAGCTATCGAAACAGAGGCGATACAATAGTAGGTAACGTGATTCATGTATATGTTTAGGAGGGGAGAACCAGAATATAATTATAGGTATAGCCATCTTTGTTATTATGGTCCCTAGCTTCTCATACTTTCGATGTACTACATTTTCCATGGAAAAGATCATCACAGCTTTGACAAGCGAACCACAACTGCACCTGGGAGTACTATGGCATTTATTCTTTTTCTGGAGTCATCAGGAGCACATGTATCAATGAAATAACATAGTTATGACAAAATGCATTCTTTTGAAAGGTTTAATCATATAGTTCTTGCACAAAGGAATTCCGGAAAGTTTTTTTAGCGGAACTCTTTGATAAAGTGAGATTTCATTAAGGCATCCTGTAGATGCAAAGATACAATTATTCATGTTCTGCTGCAGTAAAGTATAGTTAGCAATCTATGGCCCTAATAGGTATAGAATGTTTGACAGCAATTGTATGGATTAACTGTGGAGAAGTCCAAAAACTAGAAGAAAGGCATCATTGGTAATGCAAGAAAAATCAGAAACTGAGAAGATTAGTTTCAGCACTAAATTTCAGACTTCAGGAAGCTAGATAATCAAGAGTAAAATAGTAAAATAAGGAAAACCTTGAAATCTCTCCAACACAAATTGTGCCATTAGTTCTTGTGAGCCATAATGTCTGTGTTCTATCTAGTATTTCTGACAGGTTTCATGCCTGTAGCAATGAGCTCTTTTTCCTCGACTGTTTTACCCACTTCTTTATTCAGTTGTGAGTATAAATCCATCCTTTTAACTGTTAATGGTAGTTTAAAAAGAGAACTTAACCTAGAAAGAATATTTTCCATGAAATTTCAAAGTTCAGGAGTTCTGGCAACTAGCAGAATATCTCTAGTGCTGGATCCCAGAACTTAAATAATCTATGGAGAAGTATACCCTCCAAAAAATTAATCTACGGAGAACTACAAAAAAACACTATCACAATCATAAACAGTGAGTTACTAATATCTTTTCTTGCAAAATTTATCACCCATCGAATTTTGAACTTACAGTTTATTTCTTTGCTATTGTCTTTGTCGTGGATGGCATAAACCAGTGCTGGTCATACCCTTTTCTAATCACTATATGCCAATAGAGTTGATACTGCTCTGAAGGAAATTAACTAGTATTTAAACTAAGATCTCTCATTCAGACAAACTCTATTTCTAGAGTAAAGAAGAATGCTCAGAAAATCTTCAAAACTTTTTGACTTTTATGCTCTCTTCATGCTATTCAACTCCTACAGCAATTTCATGGTCTATTATGCTTAAACTTGTTTCACTATGCACACTCTTAGTACCACCATTCATTAGTTAATATTCATAATGAAGATACATACACCACAAGAAAAGGTATTAATAAATTGCAAGGTGTAAGTCAAGCAATGCAACAGAAATGTACCTGGTCTCAGACTTCTTCAGAAAACTTTCTGGATACTCTCGCCGATACTGCTGCCTCCAACGAAACCTATAAAAAGCAGTTAATAATAACATTACTGCAATCAACTAAACACCGATTAGGTTAAATAAATTATATACATTGTCATTCACCAACTCTTGTCAGGAACCTTTGCTTTTTTCCTATTCATTTTCTCCTTTTGCTGACATCTTAATTACCAACCCAATCAATAACCTCATTGTTCTCAACTTTACCATACACATTATCTCCTAGCATTAGTAAGCGCATCAAAAGTTTGAACAAAACAAGCTCTAGTCTTTCTTGGATATACTTGATCAGAACTTACAAATCAAAAGAATGAAATAGAGAAGGCCATATTTTTGCTTCTTGTGTTAACCGTAATAGAAGATTCATAAAGTTGTCCTGACTAATTTAGGATTGAGGCATAATTGTTGTTATTAGCACTATTTTCCTAAAGCACATATATCAAAATACCCCTTAATCCCTAATTAACTGTCGCATTACCTGGACAGCGACACTAATTAATGTTTTTGTCATTCTATTATACCAAGCAATAAGCTTCAGCATTTATATGATTTAGGATCGATGGTACATCCATATAAGCTGGTGAACTTACAGCCTGTTTGGATGGTTGTCGGTTGTTAGCTACTGCAGTGTATTGTGTTGTTAGTTTAAATACAACATTTATTTCGATTTTTACTTAAATTTTATTGTATCGCATCATTCAATCCACCGTTAAGTACTGTTGAAAAGTCTCATTTTGTGTAACGACTGATTTGGTGTGACCACATGATTACCTTATTCTTTTCATCATCATGTCCCTACTTATTATTTAATAATATTATTTTATCATTTACCCTATAGTAGCTCTACCTGTATCCTACTTTTCTTGGAGATTTATCCATCAAATTGAAAATGAGTGATGTACTATGTAACAATGAAAAACAATACAATTTATCCAAATGTTGTATTCAATAAAAACAATAAAGTACGACACAAGACAATATAGTAGGATATATTATGAAACAATATGTAACAACCATCCAACCAGAGTGTTATTACTCTAAAAACAAATCATTGTAATTGGATAACAAAAGGCTTAACTCTACTATATAACATTTCGAGTGATTATATAGAAACATTGAGGAAGGAAAAACTTACGAAAATTCTTGAAAAGCATATACAGTAGGATGAATTTTGGGAATAACAACAGGTAATCTCTCGAAGAGCACAGAAGCGACAATTTTATTGTTGTTGGATGAAGAAAACCAGCGTTTACATATCACAGATCGACCTGCAGACGAACAGTACCTCTGCATTTTCACAAACCCTAAAATTCGTCGCTCAGTTCGACTGTGTGAGCAGATTGCAGAGGAAAGAAATGAAGACTGAGAGGAGTGCCGGCTGCAACTGGGCTTGATACTTCTTTTGAAATTTATGGGCTTTAGGACTGGATCAAGTTCACAGATGGCCCAAAAGTAATAAGAATGACCTCTATATATATTGGTATTGACTTTTTGGCCAGCTTAACAAATTTCATAAGATAGATGTTTCAAGACAGTACATTTTTATACTATTAATAAAAAGCTCTATTTTATCGACACTTAGCATATCGCCCATCAATCTCTTATTTGATGGTTGGTGTGGCGATAGGCTTACTAAGTTTTAACGTTTCAATATAAGGCATAAGTTATGGGGTGCCCTATGAGCTAAACTTAGTGAAATCATGTAAAATGTTGGCATTGAGATATAAGTTATTTTTTTAAAGCCTTTAACTATATTTTGCCTTTAAGATAAAATTTATTAAGTACTTTATAAGTTAGACTTAGTAAAATAGTATAAATTACACGAACTTGAACCATCACATGGCCGTCGTGTAACTCCTCGAGAATCATGTGTCATAAATACTCGAAGTAAGCTATTGTCCAAAGACATAGGTTAGTTTCTGTAAAGTCTCTAAATTATGTCTCTAAGCCAAGAATTATAAAATATCTCAAAAATAAGACTTAATAATATAATATAAATTAATACTCATAAGGTATAAGTTGTTATTTATTCTCCAAGCAAATTTTTTCAAGTTGAGGTTATTTTCTTAAAAATTTATTAAGCGAAAACAAAAATATAAAATCAGACACTTGCTGAAACAATAGGCTATGGACTTTGGGTTGAAATTTATGGGCTTAGGAGTTGGGTTGGAGTATGAAATTTCTATAGAGATTATTAAACTGTTAATGGCCTTTATACATTTGCATTAATTGTATGTCAATGTTATTCATGTTTTACATTGATTATAGATTTTGTTCCTACTTACAAAATTTTTTAGGCTAAATATCCGTTGTGTTTAGGGCTAACAAAGGACCTACATTATGGCCAATTCTACATCATCAAAGAGGTTAATTGGAGGTATTCTACCTATACATCATCTTTTGGATATGTCACATTTGTATGAAGATGTATGAATAAATGATTTGTATATGTATGTTCCAATGTCACTGTATATTTTTGGTTAGTTTGTATTTGTATCAAGGCATATGTTTAAACTTGTATTTCTATTTTGATCCAATGTATCTGCCACACCTCAATTGCAGATCATATAACCTAATATGATTCAATTCTCTTAAGTTTGGTTGAAACGCATGAGTATATTTTGGATCATGATGAATTATAGATCCACAATATACTGATTGCTGCAATTAATATCATATTGGGTATATTTGTAGTCCATTATATGAGGTTTCCGTTAAAAAATTATACTGTAGACTTAAAGATATTTTTTAATGTTTTTAAGACATGCTCCCTTATTGAAAATTTTAGGTCCATCACTAATGATATACGAATACAATTGGATTGTTAGTGATACAGACTTTGATACATTTCTCTTTGCCTTCACCAAATAACGATATGTATAAGTACATGTTTAATGTCCAGAAATACAATTTAAGGAATTTGGTGCTCGTTTGAGAGAATTTCAAAACAATAAGATTTGTACTTTGTAAGGAATTTAACCTAATTGACATGTATAACTTAATGAAAATACATACAAACATATGAAAATCAAAGTACAAAATAAATGTAGTTATATGCTAGGTATTACAGGCCCAAAATATGTTCAAGGTATTTGTATCTGTACATAGTTTTATACAATTTTTACGTATACATATATGACTTGATACCAGACATTTATTTTTTTTAAATTTTCAGTATTAATACAAAGAAGTTATAATTGTATATTTGAAGCAGAAATATAGGGATATTATTGTTATTATTCAAATCTTCATCTTCACCATAATCAGTAGAGAAATTATTCAAAGTTGAGTATTCAAGTATTACTAAAAAGACAATAATTATTTCATAGCATGAAAAAGTATGTAACTAAAGAATCATATACTAATGGAAATCACCAACATGTTAATATTCTTCAAGCGATCTTGACAAATTAAACAGACGCAGGTGCATTTCTACTCGAACCTCTATTATTACTTTGAAATTCAACTTTTTCCTAAAAATATCTTTTTGGGTCTGCCAGGAGGTGCGGCAGAATCATGTCCCTCAGAGTATTGAACCTCATAGGTCTTCAGAACAGTTTTTGATGAACAATAATTGTCTGATTCAAGACTATTGCTTTTCAATATTTGAAACCTCATGCAAATACATGTTTTTTTTTTTTTTCCAATCATATAATGAAATGCATATCTTTATCATATTCGGCGTGCACATAATCAGTTGATGAAACTGAAAAAGTATAGAAATTATACACGCAGCAGAAACATGGTAATGGATCATAAACTTACATATAACAAGATAACATAATTTAAAAAACGAGAATTAGAGAGTTATTTACTTATTGAAGGGGTTCAATACATTGTTCGCTACCAAATCCAAAATTGACTGCAGCCATCTACTATGTCCTGACTTAATTTAACTAACACGTGTGTGGGCAAGCAGTTATTCTCGAAAACTTGTTTTTGCTACACTGTGCTTTGAGAAAAGAACCCAGCCCCTATTTATCTACAAATCTTCAACATGTGCTGAAGTTATGAGGAGCTATTATTCTTTCATTAACTCCAACCCATTTTTAGCATTAACACTAAAACCTTTTAGCCCTTTAATTCCAACATAATTATCAATTTAAGGGTAAAACGTTTTTGTCTTAATTCCTGTCTTTAATAGGAATATTTATCTTCAATGCAAATATTTTTCTATTAGAATAAAACGTTGTAAAATCTTATTTTTTAAAAGTATTTTTTTCTTTTTAAATTGGTTAATTAATCAGGCATAATAGGGAGGGTGAGCATTCCAATTATGATATTAATTCTCAAATAAATGAATTATCATATCATAACAAATTATAAATTATTCCACTAAAATATGTAATTGCACTTCTCTAATTAAATTTGAAATCTACCTTCATACCTTATTTAACTCTCCACGTTAGAATTTCCGACACCAATCAATTAAATTAAATTTTCTGAAAAAAGAATTTAATTCATTGACTAATTTAATCCTTTATTATTATACTTAACTTATTTCACATGACGGATATAAATTCTACCTGCAGGTTTTTCACGTAAGAACTTATAAGTAATCATAAAGGGATGTCATCTATCTCAAGTCCGAGTCATGGTTCTATCAACTAATTATTGTTTCACTAATGTGATTTGTTATCATCCAATCCATTAAAAATATATTGACTCACAATAGAGTTTCATCTTTTAATAGATTAAAATAATAAAATAAATTACATTGATCATAATAATTATCGTAAGATTTAGAGTATAAGGACGTGTAATGGATTAGAAAATTTGTTTATTAATATTCAAAACATAAACGAATATTTCTACTTGATCCGTTCAATACATACGAAATGCACTAACATAAGAAGATGAAATATTACCACTACCATAATTAAAATCAAATTATATTTAATCTTGTACTACAATCATCAAGATGTTTGTCCTGCCTCATCTTTGATTGTGAATATTAATTTATAACTTATAAGAACCAATAATTTTAACCTTCCGTGCATGAGTTAAATAACTCCATACACAAAATTATCTACCATATAAGTTAAGAACACACATGTCAAGACAATGATCGATTGAAATAAAAACTTTATCAAATTAAGTAAATAAAATGCATTGTCTTTACATAAAATAAAAATATAATACTATAACAAAATGACGTAGTTTATAATATATCCTAACAGAAACAACATGCAACCCACATACAAATCACAAATATACAATCAAGTTTCCAGAAAAAATAACAAATATATATAATTTCGTACTTATTTCATATCCCAGAGTAAGGCTGCTCAGGACCGGGTTTGACCGGTACCGGACCGGGTTTGACCGGGACGTACCAGTACCGGGATGTACCGGACCGGGACGAACCGGTATCGGGACGAACCGGACTGGGACGGACCGAGACGGAATGCTCGTCCCGTCCCGTCCCGTTACATACCGGG
>JBDJHY010000116.1:15757268-15769475 GCA_039654485.1 Withania somnifera | reverse complement strand
GCGGAGACGAGAAGAGTGCCTTTAGAGGAACCTCACCATAAAAGATTTAAATCAGAAGGGGTTATTACCTTCTCTGAAGAAGAAGTTGTTCTCGGGGCAATGCCCCATGTCGATGCCTTGGTCATAAAGATAAATTTGGCAAACAAGGAAGTGCACAGAGTATATGTGGATAATAGTGCCACAGTCAGTATCATTTTTTCCACATTCTTTAACCAGCTCAGGACTGAACGAGGTAGTTTGCGGCGGACCGACCAACCACTTCAAACTTTCACCTAAGAAGAGGTGATGCCTGAAGGAATAATCTGTTACTAGTTACTGTAGGGGACTACCCCAGCCAGAAAACCATAATGGTCGAGTTTTATGTGATCAATGGACCTTCTCCCTCCAATGTTATTTTGGGACAAGATTGGTTAATGCCGGAAAAAGCAATTTATTCATCTTATCATCTCATAAAAAAGTTCCCAATAGAACACGGATAGCTTCAGTCCGAGGTGGTCAACAAGTTCCTGGGAGTGCATAAGGGTTGCACTAAAAAAGAAAGGGCCAAGGATGAACAAATAAGAAATACAGGTTTCTCGACCTGAAGTCAAACCTCAGGAGAGAGCTCAAGTCGTTCCTTCAGGGGAAGTGGATACTGAGGTACTTGAGGTCCTACTAGACCCAAAATTCCCTGAAAGTAAAGTTAGGGTAGGATCATCTCAGAATCCTGTTTGCCCTTCATCAGGGGAGTATATCATTACTCCAAGAGTTTAAGGATGTCTTTGCTTGGTCCCCATTAGATATGACGGGAGTGTCACCTGAGGTAATGGTTCACAGGTTGAATGTGGATCTACGAGTCAAACCTATATAGCAGAAGAAGAGGAAATTTGCACCCGAAAGGAATTAGGTTATCCATATTAAAGTTGAGCAGTTACTGGCAGCGGACATTCTTTTCGAGGTAAAGTACCCGACCTGAACTATCAACCCGGTTATGATGAAAAAGGCAGAGGGAGGATGGAGAATGTGTATTGATTACACGGATCTGAATAACTACTTTCCAAAGGATTGTTATCCTTCATCAGTAATTGATCAGAAAGTAGAGGTTGTATCAGGTTATGAACTCTTGAGCTTCCTAGATTTATACAAGGGCTATCACCATGTACTCATGGATGAGGTAGATGCCTCTAAAACTGCCTTCACTAGGGACTGGGGAACTTTCGCCTATAAAAAAATGCCTTTTGGTTTGAAGAATGCTAGAGCACGTACCAAAGATTAGTGGATAAAGTATTCGAAAAGTAAATTGGCAGAGTGGTGGAAG
This sequence comes from Withania somnifera, assembly GCA_039654485.1. NCBI lineage: Eukaryota > Viridiplantae > Streptophyta > Magnoliopsida > Solanales > Solanaceae > Withania > Withania somnifera. Next base: position 15,768,178 of record JBDJHY010000116.1, on the reverse strand, counting down.
TCTATGTGGAAGACATCGTCGTAAAAAGTAAAAACCTGGAAACAAGCTTAAAAGATTTGGAGGAAGTTCTTTAACTTATGAGGCATACAGGACTGAAGTTGAACCCAACGAAATACAATTTTGGGGTCAGCTCAGAAAAATTCCTAGGATATGTCATATCCAAGAAAAGGGTTGAGTGTGAACCCTTCTAAGGTCAAAGAGGTGGCTGAAATAAAATCTCCAACGTGCTTAAAAGATGTACAAAAGATGACGAGGTGTTTGGCATTGTTGAGTCACACCAAAAAAATTTAGTGGACAGATGATTGTCAAAATGCCTTTAAGGATCTAAAACAACATCTGATGAGGTTGCCTACGTTGACGATACTAGAGCCAGGAGAAACCCTATACCTATATCTTATGGAGGATGGAGAAGCAATAAGTGTCGTTCTAGTCAATGAGGATAAGGAAACTTAAAAACCAGTCTATTTCGTCAGCAGAGCTCTATATGGAGCCGAAGTGAGATACTTGCCTATCGAAAAACTGGTGTTAGCATTGATAACTGTGGCTCGACATCTTCATCCCTACTTCCAAGCACACCCATTTGTGTGTTGACTGATGCACCTTTGAAGTAGGTACTTTTGAAACCAAAAGCCTCGGGGCGACTGATGAAGTGGGCAGTGGAGCTTGGAGAACACAAAATCAACTTCCAACCTCAAAAAGCAATCAAGGGTTAGGCTCTAGCAGACTTTTTAGTGGAAATACATGAATCCACCTCGGAGGCAACAAAATCCTCTATGAAGGAGGCAGTGGTGAATGAGGAGCCCAAAGTACCTAGTGGCAATTTCTTCATGCACGTAGATGGGGCCTCAAGTGAAGACGGTAGCTGGCTGAAATCCTGTTCAAAAGTCCGGAGGGGACTGAGATGTCGTATGTATTTAGTTTTACTTTTAGAACTACAAACAATGTGGTGGAATATGAAGCACTGATAGCAGGTCTACACCTAGCTCATCAAATAAAGATAAAGTCACTCTCGGTCTTCAGTGATTCCCAAATCATGGTCAATAAAGTAAAAGGTACTTACGAGACGAAAGATGTTCAGTTGAAGAAATACATGGAGATAATAAAGGAGTTGCAGGGAAAATTCATATTTTCAGAAAACCAAGGTCCCCCGAGGGAAAAATACGCGAGCTGATGCGCTCAGTAAATTGGCATCCTCGAAAAAATAAAATAAAGGGCACCAGGTATTAATCGAAGAGGTTTGTCAGCCTAGTGTATACGAAGTCAAAATCTCTGTGGTGGACGAGATGAAAGATAGCTGAATGACCCCAATAGTGAGATACCTTACCCCGGGAGAAACCCTACCTGATCTAGCTGAGGCAAGGAAACTTCGGCTTAAAGCACCCCAGTATGTATTAGAAAACGAAATCCTTTGTAAAAGATCCTTTTTACAGCCACTACTGAGATGTGATGGGCCTTCTCAAGCCAATTACATAATACGGGAGATCCATGAGGGCTCGTGTGGTATCCACTTAGGTGCGAGAGGATTCGAAAAAAAGATCCTAAGGTGGGGTTATTACTTGCCCACTTTGTCCCAAGAAACACATGACTTCGTCCATAAGTGTTCGAAGTGCCAATTCCATGCACCGATAACCCGACGACCTCAGATGGAGTTAGTCTCAGTGCAGAGGCGCTTGACCCTTTGCCCAATGGGGAATCGATATAGTGGGACCATTTCCTGAAGCCCCAAGAAGGGTGAAATTTTTAATGGTGTTCATAGACTACTTCACCAAATGGGTAGAGGCAGAACCCTTAGCCACGATTACAGGGAAAAAGATCCTGAATTTCGTTTGGAAAAATATTGTTTGTCGGTTTGGGACACTGAAGAATATCATCTCATATAATGAAAAGCAGTTTGCAGACGACCAGTTCAAATCATGGTGTGAAGAAATGCAAATCCCCCCAATAATTCACCTCGATAGCGCACCCCCAAGTCGAGGTTACAAACAGGATGCTGTTGCAAGGCCTAAAAAGGAGGCTAGACAAAGCCAACGGAAATTGGGTAGAAAACTCATCTCGTGTTCTATGGTCGTATAGGACAACCCCAAGAACACCTAATGGGGAAACCCTATTTACCCTCACGTACAGAATGGAAACAATGATCCTGGTCAAGATAGGGTACCCAGCCCGAGGTCATTTACTATGTTGAGCAAGGGAACGAAGAAGAGCTTAGGATGAATCTCGACCTCTTGGAGGATAGCAGAGAGATATCAGTTATTTCTGAGGCAAAGTAAAAGCAAGCTATGGATAAATATTACAAAAACAAGGTAAAAAAATATCCAAGTTAGCCTAGGCCAGTATATCCTGAAAAAAAACAAAACCAGCCGAGCCGAAAAGACAGGGAAGCTTGAGGCAAACTGGGAAGGCCCTTATTAGGTAATTGAGGCTTCTAAATCAAGTAGCTACAAATTAGCATGGTTAGATGGTAGTGAAATACCAAGAACCTGGCATGTAAGTAATTTACGAAGATTACATTCATTGTTAAATTACACATTTATCTCTCAGAATTATCATTTTACAATCATCTCTTATACTTTTTCATTTTCTTTTAACTAATCTAAAGAGCATGGATCAAATTTAGCCTAAGAAGGGCTATACGAAAAATTATAAGTTAAATCGACCTAGTTTACGAGAGCTCGGTTCCGCCAAGCGCCATAAATTATAAGTTAAATTGATCTCATTTATGAGATCTCGGTTCGGCCAAGCGCCTTAAATTACAAGTTAAATCGACCTCAGACGTGAGAGCTCGGTTCGGCAAAGCACCGCGAATCACAAAATAAGTCGACCTCAATTATGAGAGCTCGGTTCAACCAAGCACAATAAATTACAAAGTAAATCGACCTTGGGTACGAGAGCTTGGTTTGGCTAAGTACCGCTATAAAAATATGCATACAGCTAGTAAATGCTGAAAATTTGGGCCAGAATTATGGTCACAAGAAATATTTGAAAACTAATATCATTGAAGATCGGGTCGATATCATGGGCACCTTTATTTACATTACATATTAGAATTTCTAACTACCAGATCTATGAACTATTCTTTAAAAAAAGTCTAACGCCTATCCGAGCTGGTCCACTTTGTCTCTTTCCACCTTCTACAGGTACAGTGTCCGAGGAAAGGGACAGCTGAGAAGGACCTTGTCTGGCTTGTGCTGGCCTGCATATTATCTTGGAAACCCTGAGGCCTCTTCTTCACCTCGTCATACATGGCCAAGATATTATCCAAGATGACCTTGTTTGTCTTGTAGTTTGGAGAGCCCACCCTGTAATTAGAAGCGATACTCTCAAGGGTAACAGTCAACTGACGAACTCAATCCTCCACCTCTTCCAAGATAAGTAACCCCCTTGATAAATACTATTCTTTCATACTCTCGTATTTGATTTCGAAGGCAATTCACCTCGACTTCATGATGGTCGAAGTCCAGTTTGTACTGATTTGCCTTAGATTTCCAATAAGCAATGGTCTTATCAATACTATCCACCAGCTTACGGGCGTCCCCCCGCAAGTCTTCAAGGTTCTGGGAGAGCACCTTGTTTTCCTCCTAAGTTGCTTCCTCATTTTACTAGAAAGCTTAGGCTTCTTTACCAAGCCTTAGAACTCTGCATTCTTGGATAAACGAGATCGAAAGTACTAGATAAATTTATTCTTGTTGAGGAGTTCTTTGTTCTTCTCATGGATAATCCTTCGATAGTAGAGGAGTGAGGTGCGAAGGGTGGCATTTTCCCTTTTCATTTGCTCAAGTGTATAAGGGATGATTTGCTGAAAAGTGAAGGCAAAGTCATTAAGCTTAACATAAGCAAGAGGAAGTCGAGGCTAATTAAAAAAATGCTTGCATTTCATTGGTAAGGTCCAAGTAGGCCGTAATGATTACCAAAGGAAGATAAAAAAATTTACAAAGGTATCTATTTACTACCCCGACCTAATCAGTGGTCGAGGTACGCACTAGCTCTGTAGGGGGCTCAGAGATTGGGGCATGGACGAGATCTTCAATGGAGGGGCTTGTAGGGGCTTCAGTGATGACCAGTAGCTCCTCGATACGAGGCTTGTCTGATGCGGATCGTATATATGAGGTGCATGAAACACGAGGGAGAAAGAAACAAAGAAAAAGATATGCGGAATTTATGATAAACTTATCGGTTTATGACTACAAGGGACTGATTACCCTCACCTTTCAACTAAATCTGTAAGTCGAAAATAAAATCCAAACAACAATCTACAAAAATCGAGTTTGATTCCACAAAACAAAAAATTCTTCGATTGAATGTTTAAAAGAAGTTAACCAGCAACTAAGGGAATCCACCCTCAATTACGCTCTACAATTACACTAAATTACGTCTAATGCTAACTAAGCTATAAACTATGCTCTCAATGGAGTTCATTAAATTCATCAATGTCTAAGAATGAAATGCTGCAAACTTGAGTATCTATAGCTATTACAAGTTTGCACAAAAGGCACTTTGGCCTCCAAAGTCTTGACATCTCCACATAAGCCCCTGAAGTTTCAAAATCTTTATTTTGGCCCCTCAAGTCCTAGAGTTTTCACCTCTTGCACCTCCCAAAAGATTAAATGTCCCTTGACATGGCTTGACGTAGGCTTCCCAAGCATCTCTCTTCCGCATAGTCACTTGCAATGCTTGCAACTCCTGCGCCTAACTCCGTGTGAATGGCCGGGACGGATAAGTGCTACCCCTGCTCATATCAATGTCCCCAGCAGCCAAAAACACCTAGATCTCGAGGTCTGCATCCTCGGTGCACGACCTCAGTTCCTTCACCGTTAAGGGAGTGGGGTGCCGAGCTACGTATTTGATTAGTCTAAACTCGGGCTATCGCAGCACGACCTTTATGTAGTCCTCATTTATGCGAGCCTCAACTCCCGCATTGTAGCCATGCTTTTCATCTCAGAGGGGGAGGTCTGGGAACTCCTCAACCACCTCATCCACAACTGCTGCCCGATTGGCTTAGAGGAGAGCCTGGCTCATAGAGGAGACATAGTCCTTGAAGGTATTGGTCAAAGTGATCTTCTCGAACAACATGTCGATAAATTTTCCTTGCCGGTCGAAAAAGTCAGCTTTCAGGAGCTGAACCTCAACTTCGGTCGCCCTGTACTTCTCCTCCGAGGCTCTTAGTTTGGCCTCAACCTCTTTTCATCGAGCTCGCTCCCAGCTAAGCTCATCATTGAACCAGTCCTCTTTTTGGGCCAAAATGGAGGTCGCTTTTGTCAACATTTGTAAAATAGGAAAAGGGATCAGTGCTGATAAAAGATATAGGAAAAGACACGACTGGTAATTCAGAGGGTTACTTACTTCTCCAAGGCAGGCTAATGAGATGTCCTCGGCGGGAATCATCTCGGCAACTTTGTGCCTCTTTCGGTGTTGGCACCTAAGCTGAGTTGCATGTCTTCTTACCTGCCTCTAGGGCGGTCTCTTTTTTAGATACCCCCTTTATGAGGAGGGGGCTAGAGGTCGGCACCAGCAGGGAAGTCAGTTGATCTAGGTTTTTGGCGAGCTTAAGTTGAACCATTGTAACAAAGGAAAAAAGAATTAGACATATAATTACGGTACAAAAAACAAGTAATTATCCACCTCGGATAACATATATCTGACTTAATGATAGCCTCTAGTCACTTCCGATTGTGTCACCTTGATAACCTCGGGTGTTGGGTTAAAGACGTTGGCCTTAAACAAATCCACATCATTGAAACTACAAGATGTGGTTCTATTTGGTCGACAAGGTCGAGGTCAGAGGTATTGACACCACCAACAACGTCAATCCTAATTTTCCCAAATACGAGTTCTGGGGAAAGAAGAAGTCGTTTATATGAAAATAGAAAAAAATTTCCTTCCACTCAGCATTTTTAGAAGGGTTCAAAATCCTAAAATTACGAAGGGGGAGAAAAAATACCACAACCTTTGATAGTCCTAAACTTTTTATCGAGAAAATCGTTTAAAGATACCTACAGAAGGTTCTACACCTACTTTGGTGCAGGCAATTTGAAACCCAACGACGGTGCGCATGGCATTAGGCGCAATTACACAAGAGTCAATTTATAAGCTACCAATAAACTAGTTAACAAAGAAAACAAAGGAAAACGTAACCCTGCTACAATGTATTCATAATAATAGAGCAATAGCCTACGGAGGGCAGACAAGCCCTATCACATAAGAGGGGAATAGTGAATTCAAAGTTGGGAAGGAAATGGCATTCCCTTAAGAAAGGCAATAGGACGCCCGCAGATAGACTACTCGAGACTTTTTGGACCAACAAATCGTGGTCGTCAAAAACATGTTGAGGCATGGCCAAGATCTAAAGGTCAGGGTCATCCCTGCCTACACGATAGACACCTGCCTCATACATATCAAAAGAAGGAGAAGGGAAAGAATAAGACATACTTACTGATTTTTGGTAACTAAGAAGAAGGGATAACAAAGAAAAACTCTGGAAGAGGCGAAAGCAAAAAGGGTATGACGAATGAAAGTAGTAAAAGAGACTAAAATGAAGGAAAAGAATCGGTATAGGAAGATATAACTTAGATTTATAATTTCATAAACCCAATTATGAAGAATGAGTGGGGAAACGAGATAATTAATGAGGGGGCTATGAAATGATGGTACAGTGAATACCACATGTTTCTCAGGTACAAAGTACTAGAAATGACGCGTTCATCAAGAGATTATGACATGTGGAAGAAAAGAGTGGGAATGAATTGAAACGACGAAAATGAATAAGCGGGAAAACCAGACGAGGTGGAATAATTCTTGCCCATACCGTGTCGCAAAAATTGTGTGGAGTAATACACTAACTTCAGCTCATCCAGGGCTTACCAAGCCAAAAAATGAAGGACACCAGCTTAATAAGTGCGGGTCATATTGACCTCAGACAATATTACCTCGGTAACTAGAAGCTCGAGAAAAATATCCATCGGGTAGTGATTTACCACTTCAGTCCTGACACCTCGGATGTAAGCATGCTGATATAACATTTAGCAGGTGCACAATTCACCTTGGCTTGTATCATCTCAGCATACTTCTGATTATAGGAATAATCTCGGAAGGTCCCCAAAGGCAGATCATCTACCTCGGCCAAAACACCTTGGCTCCACTAATCATTTCGAGGAATAACCTCAGAAAGACTCAGTTCATCCCTACTCTACGGATTCAGTCGAATGGTATGAACACACATCTCGACTTCCGAAAGGGGGACTAGTGTAAAATAACGGTAAAGTAATTACTATTAATGTAGACGATAAAGTAATTATAATTAATGTAGCAACAACCATTGCAGAAGTTACTCCCTAATTACAGCACCCACTAATGGGACAACGGTAATTACAAAGAAAGTGGTAATAACCACTGCGGAGGTTACTCTCCATTTACAGTGCCAGTAATGTGGCCATTACGAGAAATAGGTATAAAAGCCAAAAAGTAGGAAGGCAAAGGTAGGCTGACGATACTATTCACAAATAATTTCATATACTTTTTCAAAACTCCTTACTAACTTAAGCATTGAAAAATTACCCCGGCACCACCCTGAACTCTGTTTGCAGATGCTTATCCAAGATTCATTGAAGTTGTCTTTCATTGTAAGATAGATTTGTTAGTAGGATTGTTGGTGATCTTTTGAGATTCATCAACAAGTATGTTGAAAACTGAGAAAGAGGCAAGTATAGCTTGACAGTTGAACATTTATCAAATTATATATTTATACAAGTTCATGGAAAAAGTAATGGATGTAGTATCTCAAAATTCTAAATCTACCTTCTCATAGCAATCTCGACTTCTCAATTTCATTTTAGAAGTCCAGGAGAAAAGGAACATTAATTAGAACCCTTTACAATTTCCGAAACTACAATTTACCATCATTTGATACAACATTCAAATGAAATTATCGAAAGGACAGATCAATATACTAAAGCTCTTGTTATGCGTGAGTCCAAGGAAAAGTACAAGGGTTTTATATGTAGCCTTATCATATAATTCTAGAAGAGGCTGCTTTCAAAATGTGAAATCGTAAACTCCTATTACACTATAGGTTTTACACAAAGCGAAAAGTGGAACACAACGTGAAAGTTAAAACAAGAAAGCCTCCTCTGTAGAAATTTTAATAGTACTTGAAACATATGCTCCAACAAGGCCAATGCTAACAATGACACTGCATTTGGCCTGTGCATAAGAGGGAGGGAGCGGGAGACGGTTAATTGGGGGCTCGAGCCTCTTTTTTGGGTCTCGGCCAATGCACCCACCACACCAGCACAACAATAAGATTAGGACCTATATATTATATTACTACTAGTATTAAAGCAAGTAGAAACAAAAGACCAACATGACTTCATTCTTGATTCTACACTTAAAAGACTTAGAGTTGGCCAAATGAGTGAGCAAGGTAAGTGAGTGTTCCAACTAGTGGAGCGTTAATGTAAGTGGCAGGTTCAGATTGCTCGTAATCTGAACGCTCGTCTGGGAAACGATCATGCTCATCAGGACCACCCACCACCGCTCCCACCAGTACATTCGGGTTTGGTGCTTGAGAACTCATCACACTGAAACCGTCCCTGCATTGTATTTTTGCTGGATGTGTCGTGACCGAGGGCAATGAGGATCCCCTGTGATGAATCCTCTGTGGATACCTAGGTCCATACCCCACCATGTATGACATTTTCTGTGGATTGTCTCCCAACAAATAGTCCACCTGCGCGTTCAAAAAAAAGGAACTTAGTTTAATTTTTATCCACCGAGGGTCTGTCTACTATATACTTGAAATGTTACAAATATGATTTTAGCTCAACCTGTTTTTTGGCTACATTTCGGAGCCTCTTTGGTGTAATAACAACCCCACTACATTTAACAACCATGCGTGCGGAAGTTAAGTACTTGGCATAGGTGACTAGCAGGAAAGAGGTGGAGGTCACATACTGCATATTGCTGTCATCCATCTTGAAGAGCAGCCCTCCTGTAAAACCGTAAAAGAATTAATTCACAGCATTGAACTGGAAGCTAATTGAAATGTGAAAACAACTTAAAAAGAAAATTAACCTGGTGTATATTGAGCCTGAGAAGCCGGTGTGCCTGGAATAAGGGAGCAGATATAGTTGTCTGCATGACTCTTGTAATCGTGGAGAGATTGAAGCTTCTGAACAAGAAATGACTGAAAAAAAGAGAGAATAATCCGCTAAATTGATGTTCAACTTATAGGTGTCTACCGATAAAAGCAAAAGCAAGATTGAACCTTGGAAAGAAGAATCCTAGCTCCAACATGCTTATTGTCCCACCCAAATGTGTTGTCAGTTTCTGCGGCACCAAGAGTTTGCCCATTTCTTTGGATATAATTGAGATAGGATGGGTTCTTTGTTGCTCTGTGTAACCAAGCAGCACCCCACAACAGCTCATCCTATAAGATTATTGATCATAATCAGTGCATCAGCTAAGAACAGCGATTTTCTTTCAGCATAAATTGCTGAGAATAATACCAACCTCATATCCAGAAACTGAGCAGTAATAGGGGCACACTTCGTCTCTCAGCCCATTGCTGTATGAACCTCTGTACTTATCAGCAAAGGCAAACACCTGAAAACCAATATTTTCTTTATACGTATACCGCAACTTATGGTGGTCTCATATAAATTCTAGTACTACAAATTACTAGCTTTATTAGAGCTCGGAGGAGTTTGAAAGAGATACCCTGATGGCCCTTTTGACTAGTAGCTTGGAGTAAGATGGGTTGCATTTTCTAAAGACTAAAGAAGCAGCAGCCAGAGCAGCAGCAGTCTCAGCAGCAACCTCAGTCCCTGGAGTGGCTTTGTCAATCTTGAACACACTTCTTGGGGTGTCCATATCTTCAGGTCTCTCCCAACAAGAGTGGTCCCTTCCTGCATCCCCAACCTAGAACAAGATTGTATGTAAAAGTAAAGACTTGCTTCAAGACAAAATAATTCGTTACAAAGTTGAGGTTATCCACTTCAGCTATAAACCTGAACATAAATGGTGTCTGGATGGGCTGTGGCCTTGAGAAGATATTCAGTAGCCCAGCCAATGGCTTCTTTAGCATTCTGTAGCTCTCCTTTCATCAATCCACCGAACTCAATCACACTCCATGACAGCATTGTGGTGGTGAATGCCATTGGGAAGCCGAACTTCACGTTGTCTCCAGCGTCGTAATATCCACCAACCAAATCAACCTGCATTGCCATTATCGGCCCAAAAATTTTTAAAAAAATGTATTCAAGACTTCTTCTTTAAAACTACACGTCATAATATGATCCGCACAACCACTAATCACCCCAAAACCAATAGAAACAAGTTCAAGATTTTTCCTCTACAAATAAACATGTAAAAATAGGACCTTCACAGCCGCTAATCACCCCAAAATCAACAAAAACAAGTTCAAGACTCTTCCTTTACAACTAAACATGCAAAATATGACCTGCACTGCTACCTTTCTCCCAGAATAATCAACAAGTTCAAGCTTCTCATTACAAGTAAAAGTGTCAAAAGAGGACCTGCAGTGACACTATTTACCCCAAAATCAACAAGAAGAAGTTCCAGATTCTTCATTATAGCTATAAGTGAGAACAGAGGACCTGAATTGACATTATTCACCCCAAAATCAAAAAAAAAAAATAATAGCAAGTAGTTTAAGATTCCTCCTTTACAGCTAAACATGTCAAAAGAGGACCTGCATTGCCATCATTCACCACAAAATCAACAGAAACCAAAGTCCAAGATTCCTCCCGTACAGCTAAACATGTCAAAATAGGACCTGAACAGACACTAATCACCCCAAAACCAACAAAAACAAGTTCAAGACTCTTCCTTTACAACTAAACATGCCAAAAGAGGACTTGCATTGCCATTATGCACCTCAAAATCAACAGGAAAGA
>JBDJHY010000116.1:15708849-15720834 GCA_039654485.1 Withania somnifera | reverse complement strand
AAAAAACATGAAAGAATCGAAGAACAATGATTCTGGATTTTTATCGTCCTTGAAATTCTCTTTAGGAGGAAGTTTCCACTCTAAAAACGGATTGGGATGGAGTATTATTGCTGAAATAAGAAGATGGGGGCGTTATGTACATTATATACTACCATCCTATTGGATGGGCCAAGGCCCAAGAAGGTCCCTAGGCCCCTTCTGAAATTTCTAGGAAAAAAAAAACCAAGTATGGAAGTAGGAGGTCAGGTCAGCCCCGAGCTGAGTTGAGCTTACCGAGCTAAGCTAAGCTTGAGAGAGCTAAGCTGATGAGGTCTCAGGCCAAGAGAGCTGAGTTGATGAGCTCTCAGGCTGAGCTGGCGAGGTCTCAGGCCTAGAGAGCTTAGCTGATGAGCTCTCAGGCTGAGAGAGCTGAGCTAACGTGGTCTCAGGCTGAGAGAGCTGAACTGACAAGGTCTCAGGCTGAGAGAGCTGAGCTGATAAGGTCTCAGGCCAAGAGAGCTGACCTGACAAGGTCTCAGGCAGAGAGAGCTGAGCTGATGAGCTCTCAGGAAAAGAGAGGTAAGCTGAAGAGCTCTCAGGCCGAGCTGAGTTGAGATCCAAGCTGAGCTGAGCTGGCCAAGCTGGGCTAGCCGAGCTCGAGATCAGTTGCAGTCCTCTGCTGCAGATATTCCAACTGGGGTTTCCGTATTGAAATAGAGTCCAAATTTTACAAACCTTATATTTTTTTGAGTGGAAAACATATTTCGGACTCAACGGAATCAGAGAAATTAGAATTGGAGGTCGTTTTAGTGAAAAATACCCCCACTACATGCTTTAACCAAGACTAGGAAATTTCTAACTTTTCACAAAACTGCTCAAATCCAGCTCAAACACCTAGGGAAGTGTACCAAGGTCAAACTAGCCTAAATTCACCATTATGGAGCTGATGGAAGCATCAGAATTCTGATCTAACACTCTGAACACCAAAGTACCATCCAAGCTCCACTTTAGGCTATGAACTTAACTAAAATGCACAAATTGGCAAAAATTGTAAACGAAAACTCCAAAACACAAGCTTAAGGTCAATCTTGACTTTGTTTAGCATCCAAGAACTAACAGAACTGTCAAAATTTAATTCCAAGTTTGTCTTAAAGAAAAGTAAACTTTGGTCAACGAGTACATATTTTTAGGCTCTAAAATAGGAAATTTGAGATATTTCTCAACCGAATCGCTAGGAATCTGAACTACCAGTCCCAGTAAGTCATAAATGACTTGGGGAAACTACCAAAATGCTCTAAAATGTAAAACAGCGTGTATTTATCATAAATTACCATGATAGTTCATTACATTCTCCTTCTTCATCAAATACTACGTTCTGACTGATGACTATTTTTCTTATATCAAGATTGTAGAGGTTGTATCCTTTGAGTTAGCGTTATAACCAATGAAGATGTACTTTTCACTTTTATCATCTAGCTTACTTCACTTCTTGTCTGGTACATGGACATGAGTTATGCTTTCAAAGAATCGAAGGTGAGAAATGTCTGGCTTTATCCACTCTATGCTTCTTATGGTGTTTTTCCACACACATTTCTCATTGGAGAGCGGTTGTTAAGATAGATTACACAAGCAACGGCTTCTACACAAAATTCCTTTTAAAGTCTCTTGGTTTTGAGCATGCTCCTTTCTACTCCAAGATTGTCCTATTTTTCCTTTTGCTACTCTATTTTGTTGAGGGGATCTTGGTACCGTCAGCTTTCGTCTAATTTCATTATCTTCACAATACTTTTGGAACTCTTTTGATTTGAGCTCTCCTTCACGGTCAGATCTTAAGGCTTTGATCACAAGTCCACTTTTCTTCTCAACGTGGGCTTTAAACTTCTTGAAGTTCTTGAACACCTCTGTTTTTTCTTTTAAGAAATACACCCATGTTTTCTTAAAAACTCATCAATGAAAATAAGGAAATAACTTCTCTTACCGAGTGATCTTGGCTTGAATGGACCGCATACATCTGTGTGTATGAGTTCCAGTGGCTTTTGAGCGCTTGAGTTTGAATCTTTTAGAAAGCTCATTTTGAATTGCTTTCCAAGTAGACATCCTTCGTACACTTGATTGGAGTGGTTAATACAAGGCAACCCTTTCACCATTGCCTTCTTAGAGAGCAACTCCAATCCTTTAAAATTAAAATGGTCAAATCAAAGATGCCAAAGCCATGAATTTTCTTTGTAACACATCTTGAGACATTGCGGACCATCACTTTGAATGTTGAGTACAAACATTCTATTTCTTGACATTGGCACCTTAGCAATGAATTTACTTGCATTGTCTCTTATAAAAAGGTTATTATTTTTTAGTTGAATATCATAACCTTTATCTAAGAGTTGCCCTAAGCTCAAGATGTTGCTCTTCATGCTTGACACATAGTAAACGTTTGAAATAAACTGATGCTCTCCATCTTATAGTTGGATGAGAACATTACCTTTGCCTTTCACCGCCACTTTTGATTCATCCTTAAAAGCCACGTTTCCTTTCACCGATTCGTCAAGCTCCACGAACATGCTTTTTTTTTTTGCACATATGATTACTTGCCCCACTGTCTAGGTACCACTGATTATCCTTGTCTCTGTCTTGGCACTTGTAAGCCACTAGTAAGGTACTATCTTCTTCACTTCTTTCTTTAACATAATTATCCTTCTCTTCGACTCTATTTTTTCTAGGGGCTCTACATTCGTAAGCATAATGTATGAATTTATCACAATTGTAACTTGTCATATATTGATTTTGAATTTGCTCTCCCACAACCTCGTACTGAGCTTTCTTCTTTTTTGTTGATGTTGTTAGACCTCCGTCCTTGTCCATTTCCATATTCATGCACGCGTCCTCGTTCTTGACCGTAACTTCATCTTGGATAGTTGCGACAACTTTCTTCTTTTCTTGAATCAACTTGTGCCTTGAGTACTTGCTCTGCGATGTCTTTCTTTTTTTTTCTTCATAAGCTTGCAACGAACCAAGAAGTTGTTCCATTGACATAGCCTCCAAGTCTTTTATTTCTTCGGTAATGGTGAAAATATATTCAAACTTTGGATCTAATGATCTAAGAACTTTCTCCATAATTCTTACATCATCTACCTTCTCACCATTTCTTTTTAGTTGATTAGTAACTGTCAAAACTCTTGAGAAGTAATCAAAGACTAGTTCACCTTCCTTCATATGCAAAGCTTCAAACTCTGGTCTTAAAGTTTGAAGATGTACCTTCTTGACTTGATCGGATCCTTTGTAAGAGATCTTAAGTTTCTCCCACACTTCTTTGGCCGACTTGACTCCCGAAATCTTCTCAAAAGTATCTTCGTCTAATCCTTGATAGGTTAGACAGAAAGTCTTCTTGTCTCTCTTCCTTGAGTCTCTCAAACTCTCCTTTTGAGTTTGAGAAAGACTATCTTCATTCTTCGGCTCGATGTGACCCTTCTCGACCATCTCCCACACATCATGTGCAACAAGTAGAGCTATTATCCTTAAGCTCCAATTTTCATAGTTGCTCTTAGTGAGCATCGGGACTTGAAAAGGAGCTTTGGTATTCGTTATCTCTATGAGAAGCTTATGACTCTTATACCACTTTGCTGGGAGGAAATTTTAGAGATTTGGAGAAAGTGTTTGAAAATTAGAGAGACCAGAGGATTATTGGAAAAGGGAAAGGGTTATTGAGTGTTTCTAACTTTTTTTTCTTGATTTAATTCTTTTAATTACAAAGAGGTTACACCTATTTATATTAGTGACACCTCCTCAACCAATGGTTTGGATGTTGCCACCACAACTTTAATCCAAGGGTTATAAATAAGTCTATAAATTATTCTCAATTATTACAAAGCTTCTATAAGGTTCTAAACATTTCGTTTTTCTCTAGATATTTCTATATTCTAGAACATAATTGTTCTAGATTATTCTACTGACATAAATTATAGATATTTTTATGAATTAATCTAAAAATCCTTCTAAATAGGATTTCTATAGTGGACTTTTCTAAATTTGAATTTTTATCTTATAAGGCCCAAAATACAAAATCAATTTATTATTTTAATAGATACTTCCTAAGTATTGAGTCTGCCGGATCAAAATCAGGAATACTAATGCATTAGAGAAAATATGCACATGTATTTATTTTTGAACTTAGATTGGAAGCTGCTAGACCTATGTCTACACCATTAGAAGCCAACATCAAGTTGACCAGAAAGGAATTTGATGATCATGTGTATAAAGAGTCAACTGATCCCTTGGTTGATGTTACTATCTATCAGAAAATTATTAAAAAGTTGTATCTAGCTATAACCAGACCTAATATCTTATTCAGTGTACAAATTCTTAGTCAATTTGTACATTAACCAAGCAATCTCACTTGGAAGCTGCTTTAAGAATTGTTAGATATGTCAAGAAACAACCAGGGCAAGGAGTACAACTATCAAGCACCAGCCAAAAACAGATCTCAGCACACTGTTATGCTGACTGGTCGGCATGTTCTAACTCTAGTAAGTCAGTTATAGGGTTCCTAATCAAACTACGAGATTCTCTAATCTTTTGAAAATCAAAGAAACAAAGTACTATATCTAGAAGTTTAGCAAAAGCTAAATATAGAAGCCTAACCTCTACTGCAGTTGAGTTAACCTGGATCCTAGAATTGTTTAAAGAGATTGGAATCGCTTTATTGTTTAAACAAAAAAAAGTAGACTTGGTTGCACTAATAATCAAAATATGGTATCCCAAAATTTAGCATTATTTTTTCACAACTGTTGTATAGCTAAACAAAATAAAAATTGTCTAGACAACTAAATCACATAAGTTTAGTCAATTAAAGTATATACCCTAGGTTTCAATCTTATTTTCACTCAACAACAAAGCACTTCCAAAATATTGATTTAATGTTAAATATTTTCAATAATTCAAATCTATGTTTCAATGACAAGCTCCTCAATTTTCTTTCCAGTTCAGAAGTTGAAAATGGGAAATCGAGCTACTTGAACGATCAAATCTATACTGTATGCGTGTCTTTTACGATAAATATATAAGAGTTTAAGTAAACTCAAACAAAAATTAATAGAGAAAATCACAGAATAGATACACTTTAAATTCTATATCATAATTTTTTACTAATTATAAAATATCATAATATAAATATTTTTTTATTAATTATAAATATATCAATATAATCACAATTATACTAATTTTTACCTTTTAAGTAATTATTTAATTATATTTTATATTAATGATAAAATATTTCCTTAAATAATATTGTCATTAATTATCACATTAGTCACTAATTTATTTCTAGACACACTTATTTATTCTTATGTCTATATAATATACTAATTAAATATGAATTATTCTATTATAGAGTATTTTTTAAGACGTATATAATTAATACTGAATGAGTATATCTATCTATTTATATATATATTATGATTTTATTAATCGATACTGAATTATTCTATTCTTTCTCATAAGGAACTATCCTTAAATTATGATTTTATTAATTATCTCATTTAATTATTTTAATGGGATTGTGTATTATGTACTATTTTTATGAAAAATATCTTATAGTTTTTTGAGCTATGTAAGTTTTTTTTCTTTTTATTTAAAAAAATCTTATTTTGCTTTAATGATATATCAACCGAAAAGTGAAATACTTTGATATTACTTGTAATAAAGAACCTATATTAATTAGTATATCTAGGTTCTTTACTCAACAAAACAAGGAGATTAGGCTATATATTTCTGACAATATATAGAATAACTTAAACTCAATAAGTAATTATAAGTGATAATGTAATTTTTACTATTAATAAATATTTCATCGATTATTGCAGGTATTGTTCAATTTTAAAGGTTACCATTGTACCAGATATTGAACTAGTTATGAAAAGTTACGTATTATAGGTCAATGTTACTCAATAGTGTAAGAAAAATACATCGACGGTGATGGAGCTATAGTTGAAGTACTCCATTATAGCTCCGGCCCGTAGATTTGTATTTGAGTTAATAAATGAGAAAATTTCAAAAAGAAAAAATTTTAAGTGCTAAATTCAGTTTTTCATTGCAATAGAACATGAGTGATTCGGTAAATTTGGATTCATATAAATGCATGTGTAACGAGCAATCGGGGGAGGTTTTTGGTGATAAGACCTGGAGATATCAGAAGTGAGACTATTGATATGAGTAACGAAAAATTATGTGAAAAACGTGATCGTCTCCGATCTAGCTCACCTTCGGATCAGGAAATACCGTCGAAACTATAATTTAATGACGCATACAGATTTCATAATCATATCAATTTGTGCATCTCGTTGTGCATATATAAGTCGTAGTCTATCCATAGAAAACTTGAGGTTAAATCGGTGCACATATACAACTGTTAGTTACATATTTCGTCATACATAAACAAAATTGTTGTATATGTATGCCGAAATCATAACTGTCAAATATATATCTCGATATATATGTAAATTAAATATTTGTATATGTACATCCAGATTAGCCACGGTTTTTATGCCATTTAGCTACGATTAAACCATGTCTAAAAGACGAATTTTTTTATATATATAAAATAATGCTACAATAACCGAGAATTATAATTTTTTAAAACTATAACTATGAATGATAATTGAGGACTGATTTTTAGCGTGGAGCGTAGTTTTTTCTTAATAAATTCACTTAATATATATAAAAATAATTTATTGTGACTCTATTGAATAAAATTAACAAAAATTGTGATGCAGAATTTTTAATCATAGAATTGTGAATCCGCCTCCGTGCAACACGTTTCGATCATGCGCTGGCAAAAAAAAATAAGAAAACTACTTTTACAATATCAACGATTAGTACTGGTGAATGGGATAGGAATAGAAAAAAAAAAAGAGATTTTCGAGTGTATATGATTTAATCTCGGCATTTTGCCATTTTTAGTGTCTTGTTGCCTTTTGGACGTATATAACTAAACCAAGTTGGCATGTGCCAACTCCATTGACAAACGATGCACAAACTAACTTCGCAGCCGCTGCTGCTGCTGCATAGTGTATACACTGCTTGACTATTGCACTAAATTGGGGTTTAGATTATTAAAGCACTATGATCCTCGGTGGATTTGAGGCGCACAAGATAACAGACCAGACACGGTGATAGAAGTTCATACTTCATATGGAGTTCGGTCGAACCAAGTAAAAGAAAAGTTTGGTACACTTTATATTTGATATAGGGGATAAATATCTAATAATTGAGTTTTATAATAAATTTATATCATGTAATTGGTTATTGGTATAAGTTTATTTCTGCATTAATTTTTGTCATCAATTAATTATGGTATGAATCTAATATCAAACTTAGTTTTGAATATCTCATTTAACATGAGATTATTTTATAACACCTTATATATTATAATATTAACTAATCCAGGGATATATATATAAATATATATAAATCAGGATTATAATCCTGGGATAACTTAGTCTACGTACCAAACGATTCCTAAATAATGAATTTGTGTTAGAAAATTAAGTTTCATTATAGGGAAAAGGTTTAAATATGTCATCGAACTATTAGAAATGACTCATTTATGTCATTCTTTAAAGTTGGTTCATTTATACCATTATCATTAAAAATTTGACTCATTTATGTCATTGATGTTACAAAAATGTCATTCATAACATTATCTTTTAGCAGTGGTTTTACAAAGTCATTTCTGTTATATGGTCACTCATTAAAAATCCACATCACCATATCTAAATCAACTAATATTATTTTAAAATCAAACTTAAAAATCAGTTTCATTAAAATAAAATTCACCCACACCGATAAAATAAAACTCGGTCTCATTAAAATAAAAATCGAACTTATTAATTTAGTAGGGTGTGGGATCCTGACTTTATTTTAATGAGACTGAGTTTTAATTTTAATTTTAATTTTAAATAATATTGATTGATTTGAATTGGTAATGTGTGCCTCTTATAAGAGGTTACGTGACAAAAATAGGTTTACAAAATCACTATTAAAAAATAATAACATGAATGAACATTTTTATAACAATAATGATATAAATGAATTAAATTTTTAACAGATGGTATGAATAAATTTTTTCTAATAGTTCTATGATATATGAGCTTTTTTGCTTCCTTATATATAAAATTTGTATCTATTTATTTGAACTCGATAAATGCATTCATAATAAATCCTATTCACTCCCATTTTCAAAATTTCAAGATCGACGCGGTTTCAAGATAATAGCCATGCAAATAACTCGTTGACTTTCATCCCATTGTTTGAGAATACTTTATTACTACGTACTGTAAGCCTTCTGCCTACAATTAGTCATTTCGTTTTTGCTATATATATTCCAATATCCATCAAACCATTCCACAAATCATACACCGTAATCTCCATTTCATGTCCATGGCAAAAAATTCTAAGTTCTCTTTTCTTCATTTCATCCTTTGTTGCACTACACTTTTTCTACTTGTCACAATTTCATTTTCTCAAGCTTCTTTTGCTGCTGATGTTCCACCAAACACCCCTGTTCCTCCCTCTGTTGTTTGCAAATCCACTCCATATCCTTCCTTTTGTAAATCCTTTGTTCTTCCACCTTCAGAGACCCCTAATGAAAATGTCTATGGCTATGGTCGAAAATCTGTCCGAAAATCGCTATCTTCAGCTCGTAAATTCCTGTCCCTAATCCAAAAATACCTTAGAAAATCCAAAGAGTTAACAGTTCCTGCTGTCCGTGCACTACAAGATTGCCAATTTCTAGCAGGACTCAACATGGATTACTTGTCAAGTTCTTTTAATACTGTTAACACGACGTTGAAAATTCTGCCTGTTTTACTAGCTGATGATGTTCAAACTATGCTAAGTGCCATTTTGACAAACACACAAACTTGTTTGGATGGACTTCAAGCTACATCATCTGCTTGGAGTGTTAGAAATGGCTTAGTTGCCCCACTTTCTAATGATACCAAACTTTATAGTGTCGCTTTAGCTCTTTTCACTAAAGGGTGGGTTCCCAAAAAGAAAAATGGGCCTGAAATTCGTCACGATAGAAAAAATTATTCAAAAACGGGCGATTGCCGTTGAAAATGTCTCAACAAAACCAAGTGATTTTCGAGACGATAAGCAGGAGGAAGCTGCTTCAGCAGGATGATGATCAGGTACTTGTGAATGACATTGTGATTGTGAGTCAGGATGGAAGTGGGAATTTCACTACGATTAGTGATGCTGTTGCTGCTGCTCCAAATAATACAAAGGTTGAGTCAGGCTACTTTCTTATATACATCACAAAAGGTGTGTATGAGGAATATGTTACAATTGCTAAGAACAAAAAGTATTTAATGATGATTGGTGATGGAATTAATCAGACCATCATTACGGGCAACCATAGCTTTGTTGATGGATGGACAACCTTCAACTCTTCCACATTTTGTAAGTATCTATGTTGAATTCTTATATTGACTATTGTCACATCTTGAACTCTATGATTCGAAAGTCACCAAAGGAGCCATTCTAGCTACCTTTTCAAAATATAGTGTTGTACTTAATTTTTGCGTAATGTTTGTCTAATATAACATTCTTGTGTCTACTTCTACAGCCGTGGTTGGTCAAGGATTTGTCGCGGCAAACATTACGTTCCAAAACACAGCAGGAGCTATCAAGCATCAAGCAGTTGCCGTCCGAAATGGTGCTGATTTATCCACATTCTACAGCTGCAGCTTTGAGGCATACCAAGACACATTATACATACATTCTCTCAGACAATTCTACAGAGAGTGTGACATATATGGCACTGTCGATTTCATATTTGGAAACGCTGCTGCTGTTTTCCAAAACTGCAACTTGTACCCGCGACTCCCTATGCCGAATCAGTTCAATGCAATAACAGCTCAGGGCAGAATAGACATAAACCAGAACACTGGAATTTCTATACACAATTGTACAATTAGACCTGCAGATGATTTGGCATTGAACAATAGTACCACGAAAACGTATCTTGGTAGGCCATGGAAAGAGTACTCTAGGACGATTTATATGCAATCTTATATGGATAAATTTATAGATCCATCGGGATGGCACGATTGGTCTGGAGATTTCGCGCTAAACACGTCTTATTATGCAGAGTTTAATAACACAGGACCAGGATCAAATACTAAAGCCAGAGTTATATGGCCTGCAATTCAAATTCTGAATGCTACTGATGCTGCTAATTTTACAGTATCTGTTTTACTAGTAGGAGATGATTGGTTGCCACAAACTGGTGTGCCATATTTCAATAGTTTACTGTAACCATCACAAATTTTTTATTTTTTTATTTTGGTTTTATAATTATATGAATTGATATAGTGAACTAATAAGCAGGATTTCAAACCGGGTCCTGGGATAGAACTGATTTGTAGTCAAAAAAGTTTTAATTTGAATTCATTTATTTAATCTACTTGATTTTTTAAGTTTTTTTTTTTTTAATCATTGCGATGGTACTTAGCTAGAAACTAGAAATTAAATTTATGGCTCTATCTTTCAAATTGTTATGTTTTTTTTTTCAAACTCATTTTATTTTATTTTTAAATTTAAATTAAATTAGATCAATTTAGTATCTTTGAAAATATAAAACAAAAACTAGTACTCTCTTCGTTCCAAAAGAGAATGACATAATTTATTTTAGTCCGTTTAAAAAAAAAATCTTTTTAACAATACTTTAAAATTCAACTTTCATGTAGCATGTTTAACATTACAAAATTTAAAAAAAAAATATATTTTTAAAAATTTTGTACTAAATTAAAATAAATTATTTTTTTTAAAATAAAGAATTTCTATAGTAATTTAATTAAATTATATATATTTTAAACTGTTAATCAAAATTCGTTTAACTTGACTTAGAAAAAGCAAAAGAGTATTCATCTTAGTTACGGTATCGAGCTGACAAGGTCGAGTCAAGTTCTTAGAAAATTGATGTACACGTCGGGAATGGCGCATTAAATTAAATCATTGGTACAACTGTCTATGGGAAATCCAACAAAACGTTGTTTAGGTGAAAAAATGTTAAAAGTCTCAAAACTCAACTTCAAGGTTCAGATATTAAAGTTCTCAAAGTAACCAATTGTTAGATTTTTATTTTAAATGAATATATCAAAGATGAAAAGTGAATAAAAAATAAAAAAATAAAGTAAAATATGAAGAAAATTAAGTGATGGGAAATTTAAATATGAAATTTTAAAAATATTTTTTCCACATTAATAGGAGAAGTGAACAATCTTATGTTTATATAAGTTTTACTTCTTCTAGCTAATAGTGAGCAAAGAGAAGTAGTGTTTTGGGTCATCGTTGCTCGGCTTCGATTTGGCTCGATCGAGGAGAGTTCTTTTTGGATAAAATTTATTAAATTTATTTGATCCGAAAAATATGTGATTGTTCGAGGTTCTGTTTCAAAATAAATGCAGACTGCATACCTCCGAACTACTTGAAAAAGTTGCAATTTTCCTGAACCTTTGTATCTCTTCTGAGGAGACATTTTATAGCTATATATATATATATATATATATATATCTAATTCTTCCTCAAATATTTACACAAAAAAAATATTTAATCATATTCTTCTACATTTCTTACTTAAGTTATCTTGTGTGATTTTCTCCGTTGAGTATGTTTGTCGTTTGACTGAATTTGAGTTACCGCTATTAGTCGAAGTTGGCCATTTTATCCTGGGAGGATCTATTTCTTAACCTCGGGTCCTTGAGAGGAATAATTTTCTTAAGGACACATTGTGAATTCAGTAGACTTGATCATACTTCTTGTTTTACAATTTTTCTTGAAATTGTTATTTTATTTTTTTCATGTTGTTTAAGTTTGTTGATGTTTGCATGTTGTTAATACTTTGTTAGTTTATGTTTGAACAAAGTGATAGTTCTTGCTAAGTCTGCATTCTTGTAGGTTCTTGTTTATAAATACAGATATACATTCTTATATATATATATATATATATAT
>JBDJHY010000116.1:15602604-15620205 GCA_039654485.1 Withania somnifera | reverse complement strand
AGCTTTTGCCACCAAACTACTGCTATGCATCCTTTAAACGATTTGTATGCTCTATCTCCATGCAGGATATGCTGCCAGAGTATATTACCTTGAATGTTGCGGAATCCATTCTTTTTGCAGGAAAAGCTGTTAGGGTTCTTCGAAATCCAAGTCCCAGTTTCCAATTTAAGGATGGTTCATCTCATCGGATACTAAGAGGATCTCAAAAGATCCAAGGATATACAACAACGATTTCTTTCCAGAATAATTCCTTGGATAATACGTTAACTGGAGAAGATCTACTCCCACAGGCAGAGGCTGATAAAATTGAATCCATGCTTCAAGACTTGAAGGTTTCTATTCAATAAGCTTGATATGTCCTTTAGATTGATATGGATTATATATATCTTCTTTGGTACATGTATTCAAAGCTTGAAACCTTTTTCTAACTGTTCCTGGTGGATTTCTCACTCCTGAAGCTAAGCGCACATTCTATTTATTGTTTTACCTAAATATAAAACTCTCTTTTGTAGGAGTCATCTGAATTCCACAAAAGATCATTCGAGAATGCTATTGACACAATAAAAGTAGTTGCAGCCAGTCATCTGTGGCAGGTGCAATTGCATACTGTACCATTTCTTTCCTTGTTGCAGATAATGGACTTATACGCCATTCCTGTTTGCAGCTTGTTGTTGTGCGCGCTGACTTAAATGGGCACTTAAAGGCTCTTAAAGACTATTTTCTCTTAGAAAAAGGTGATTTCTTCCAGGTAAAGGAAACTGACTTCTGCAACTTATGTTTCACAGTGATGTTTTTTTTAATAAGTTATGATTTTAGTGAAGACAATATCAAGATGATACTGTGAGCTTACAAGGGAAAAAAGCTGGACATAATTACATTAAAATCTTAAACAACCTAGCAAGTCCAACACACTATGAAAATCCAAAACAACATTTTCATCTTTCCAGAAGTACAGGATATCCTGATGACGATTGCTTTATTTATTACTTTTTTTCTTTTCTTTTTTGGGGCAGTTCAGAGAGGAAGTTGCATAATTCAATTAAAGATCAATAGAAGGGAGCATTTTAGGTTTTTATAATAGCATTAGGAATAATCTTTGTGGTTACTTTTTTTATCTCCAAAGCCTAGGTTTTTTAACTAAACACAACACATTCTAAAGGTGCTTATGAAGGAAATATTAGTACCATCCAGATGATATTGAAGATTTCTGGATAATAATATTTGTTATTGTATGAACAGTCTGTGAAATACATCATCTACAAAACGTAAACTACCTATGTATATTAATAGGCCTCAACTAAATAAGCAATATCGTCAGTAAATAAACTTATGTATGCTTGTGAATCGCTCCCCTATATTCTGTTGGTGGAATAGACACGGGCACTACTTGATGCAACGTAATTAAAGCTAAGTTTTTATGTTGTGTCTCAGTTATATTTATCTTGCATTTGTTGTAAAGATGTGTGAGACGTAAATGTAGGTTACAAATGAATATGGCACAATGAGTTACTACTTAGTACTATATAAGTTGAGCAATAAGTATGTTCTTCACATTTACATGAAGAGCATATGCTTTTCGAAAGCTGTTCCTTCTAATGATTTGTGCAAGTAAAGTTTTTATTCTCTCGGTAGTATTGACAAAAGATATTTCTGACAGAGTTTCCTTGAGGAGAGTCGCCAGCTGATGCGTTTACCACCTCGCCAGTCTACTGCAGAAGCCGATCTTATGGTCCCATTTCAACTAGTAGGTCTTTTACGGGACAATAAGGCTTGTATCGAATATTGCCTTTATTTCATATTTTCTATTGTTTGCTGTAAGCATTCCAAATCTTAAAATATTTTTTACATTTTCCATACTGGTTCTTTCTTTTCTTGTCTGACCTCATTAAAAGTTTACTGATGTTGGTTGCGTGAAGATCAATCCATGATCTTGAGAAGTCCTGTTGAATGGTGATTAATGTTCTAAGTCTTTGATAAGCTGTATATAAGAAGGCTATTATGTTGTTCTAAATGCTTTCTTAAACTTTTGTTTCTTTCCAACCAAATTTGGAGCCGAATGGCAACGGCAGAATTTTCTTTGTCCAGTTGCTTCTTCTTTTCTCTTGGCATGGCCTTTGTCATGGTTTTAGGGTGTGTTTGGTATAAAGGAAAATGTTTTCCATGGAAAATATTTGCTTGGAAAATAAGTAGGTTTCTTACTTATTTTCTAGCCAAACTAATTTCTTAAAGAAAAACTTGAATTGATGTGGGGTGTTGGTCTGGGGGGTAAAGGGTAGGGTGATGGGGCCATGAATTTTTTTTAATTTTTGTTTTAAAAAATAATGATTTTTTTTTTGTGAGGGGGGGAGGTGGTGGGCTGGAGGATCGGGGTAGAGAGTGGGGGTGGGAAGTGGGTAACACAACAACGACCACACCCAGTATATTCTCACCAAGTGGGGTTTGGGGAGGAGAGAGTGTACGCAGTCTATACCACTACCTCAGATATGGGTAAGAGAAAAAATTAATTTTTTTAAAGTCAAAAAAGGTTTTTGGAGGGAGGGGGTATGGGTGTGGTGTGGTGGGCTGGGGGGTTGTGTAAGGAGTGTGGATGTTGGAGGGTGGGCTAGGGGTAGGGGTAAAAGGGGTGTGGTAAGAAAAAAAAAAATTCTTTTTTAAAGTACTTTTGAATTTTTTTTTAAATTTTTTTGGAGGGGTGGAGTGGGCTGGGGATCGGGGTAATGGTGTGGGGTAGAATGAAAATTTAATTTTTAAAAAAGTTTTTGAAAGTACAAAAAATAATTTTGTTTGGAGTGAAAAGTTGGAGTGTGAGGTTGAACGAGAGTTTGAAAATGTTTTTCTTGCTTTTTGAAGGTAAGTCATTTTCCTTAAATTTGAGAAAAATAACTTAATTTGAAAAACATTTTTCAAAACAATTAAGCCAACCAAACATGAGAAAATTGAAAAATATTTTCCAGAAAATATTTTCCATCATACCAAACACACTCTTAATCATTACAATTATCTAAGTCTTGAACTACCTTTGTTACATTGCAGGCTGCTTTAAAGACTATAGGTGAAGAGGATAAATACTTTTCAAGGGTTTCTTTGCGGTATGATTGTGCTTTGGTGTTTCTTATATTTAAAATGTATTAACAGTGTATATCACATTTACTTTCCCTTATGTTAGGATGGCATCATTTGGAATCACTTTGAAACCCTCATCAGTTGATCTGCCGAAGATAAAAATGAATAAAGACGGAGACTCAGTGGGGCACCTTGATGCTTCTTTGGAGGTAACCCTTGATGGATGGGATGGCATTTCCCTTGAATATTCTATTGACTGGCCATTGCAGCTGTTTGTTACGCCGGAAGTTCTATCCAAGTAATTCTTACTACTGCCATGAACTCTAGTCTTTTGAAATCAAAATAGTGACCGTCGAAGAAGAAATCTTTTTTCTTGTAGCTGAAAATTATTTTTGGGTACATGTTTTTTGTGGTGGAAGAATGTCTTGGCTTACTTTCAGAATATCTTCATTAGTAACAACTCACCAGATAAAATGAAGATTGAACAGGAATTATATATGGACATGGTTGATGGCCAAAACTCGTAGCAACTACTCTTTTTTATTAATTGCTATTTTTCTTTAGGTATCAAAGGATATTCCAGTATCTGCTTCGTCTTAAAAGGACACAAATGGAGTTGGAAAAATCATGGGCTTTTGCTATGCATCAAGATCATATTGACTTTGCTAAACTTCGGAATGACTCTAGAAAGTCATCTTTGTCCCAGCATCGAAGGCAACGCCTTAGACCTATGTGGCATGTTAGAGAGCACATGGCCTTCTTGATCAGAAATCTTCAATTCTATATTCAGGTAATCTCCTGTAAGATATCTGTGTGCGTTCTGTCAGCTATCAGCTATCAGCTATCAGCTATCAGCTATCAACTATCAGCTATCAGCTGTCATTGCTTAATAGATGATCCAAGCTTGTTATGCGTAATACATTTAATGCTAAAAGGCTCTTCTTTGAAATGATAAATTTCCATGATCATTCTGTTCAAAAAAATAAATTCCGTGATCACATGAATATAAGAGCTATGATATAGTAAACTAATTAGGCAGTTGACTTTTTTCATTTCCTTCAGCAGAAAATAGACTTTTTAACACAGAACTCGGCTATTTTCATGGACCTGCATAGGATTGAATATTGTAACTCTTTACTTTCTCATGCCCTGTCCTATAGTAAAGAATTTTGATACAGTGTAGCTTGCAAAAGCATGTCTGAGGTTGTTAGTTCCTATATATGATATAAATGTCACAATTTAATGTTCTTCAGCATAATATGAAAATACTTTACTAATGGATATGAAAGAACATGCCATAGTCCACCACTGAGGTTGTGATTCTATTTCTTAAATAAGTAGTTGATGAAGCATTTGCAAAAGATTCTCTGTTAGACAACCTTGAAACTCTTGTTTCTTCATTGCCTTCCACCATAATGACTATGCAAAAACCTAGATAACAAATTTAATTGCCCAGGTGGATGTGATAGAATCTCAGTGGAACATTTTGCAATCTCATATTCAGAATTCTCATGATTTCACGGAACTAGTGGGCTTTCATCAAGAGTAAGTAATTAAACATTTCATTGTGTATTATGCGCCTGTAAGGGTTGTTTGGTAGCTGGTTATAGTTATGCAGGTATCAACAATACATGGATTAGTTATGAGAAATTTTTTATATTATTTTATGCAGTGATTAGTTATGCAGAATTTGCTTATTCATGTATTAGTTATTCCACTTTCTATCCTACATAAAATATTATATAGATTTCCTCATAACTTATATATGTATTAGTTATGCGGATTTCTAAATTACAAACTGAACACCGAATTAATTTTATACATGAATAAATTACCTCCTAACCAACTACCAAACGTGGTATAATTTATGCAAGATTCATACATGCATACCTCTTATCAAAATCAACTACCAAACGACCCCTAACTACTTAATAATGATTGCAATGACTGCTATTAGTACCTTTCGGAATTTAAAATTTGTATGATTTATCAAATGTTCTTCCTAGTTCCTACGCTATTGCTTTATGTTTCTTGTATTTTTGTCTTCCCTCTTTTGTGTATGTTGTCAAAGATTATCACCGTAATTAGTTGTTGAAACATGAATATGCATCAATATCACATTTTTAATGAAATGGAGCCAACGTGATCAATCGTTACGGATCTACACTCAAGAATGTGGCCTAGTGGTCAATGAAGTGGATTGAGAATCAGGAGTGTCAGATTCAAATCTCAGCAGAGACAAAAATACTGGGTGATGTCTTCCTCTTCCCATCTGCTTTGGTGGACAGAGTTACCTGGTACGTGTTGCAACCTGTTGCTGGTGGAAGGTCACGAGTATCTCGTGGAATTAGTCGAGGTGTGGGAAAGCTGCCTGAATACCTTGGTTAATAAAAAAAATCATTATGAATCTAAGCTATAGACTTTATATACGGGACATTCTATTTCAGATATAGCTTCTGTGTGTTTTGAACTACTTATTGCAATGTGAAGACTGTTGCGTAACTGCTGTCCTAATCCTTTGCACAGAAGTAACAAACATAAGCAAAATTTATCTGCTATATAAGTTAGAAGTGTATCAAGAATTTCATTGTATATATCGTCAACTTGTTTGTTGTCCGGAGAGACAAAACTACCGCTTAAATTCTTATCTTGTTGAACTTCTAGTAGTTTTTTCATTAGCCCTTAGTTTTAACAGAAACAAGATTACTATATAGTTACTACTCATTTCTTGTGATTGCTATGCGTTCTTTGATATTCAAGTAGATGGACATTGGTTGCTTCCAGATATTTGATCGCGCTGATTTCACAATCTTTCTTGGATATCGATTCTGTCTCAAGAATTCTGGATGGAATAATGAAACTATGATTAGAGTTCTGTTGGAAGACCAAAAATGATGAAAGCAATAGAACTACTAGTGAGCTGGAGCACATAGCCGAGGTACTATTGAGTTGATTTTTGCTTCTAGTGTTTTCATTTTCTAATGATAGCGAAGAATAACATGTTCAAATTCATCACTAAGAAACAAGAATTTCTCATGCACAAATTGGTCAAAACACTTTGCCCTTTGTTTACTACCTCTGACATTCTTCATGTAAATATACTCTTAAATAGAAGCCACAAACATCTTTTGGTTGATGTCTTGGTCGCCTGTGTCATTATCTAGCTTCTAGCACTTGATTCACCCCAACTTATCTGACTAATGAGTACCGACAAAGCTGTGGTCGCACCTCATTTTACTCATCATCAAAATCATATCATGACAGAAAAATTAGCTTCCTGCACTAGATTGGCAGTGGCTTTTGTTCACTGAAGTAACTTACTACTTGTGGATGATGAAATATTATATTACTTCTACTCGAGTTTGATCCTTTTTTTCTCTATGGTTATTGATCATTATGTTGAATTATTTATTCTATTTATTGTGGAAAGGTTCCTGTCGCAGTAATTCTTATTGCTTATGAGTTGTCAGGAGTTCAACAAAAAATCAAACTCCCTATACACTAAACACCGTAGTAGCAGACTTGCTGGGAGCTAGAGAGCCCCATTCCTTAGACAATTTCTTTTGAGACTCAATTTCCACTCCTTCTTTGAGGTAATTTATTCTGGAATTACGTTGTGGAGACTTCATATTTCGTTTGCTTATGTTATTTATATTCTTACATTCATCAACAGGCAACTGCAAGAGGGGTGCTCAATGTGGTCAGCCCTCGCCCACCCGTATCTATTCTGCAGTGATAATTTCTTCTTTCTTAAAGCCACCCAATGTAACTTGCTGTAAGCCTTTCTGTGTCTGCCAGTTTTTTCTTTCTATTTTCTGTGTGCTGTATAGTTGATTGATTTATTTAAACGACTGTTAGAAGCAGCATTGGCATCTGCCACCTTTGCCTAACCAATCCCTTGCTATTCTGATCTCAACCTTGATAGTGTATGTAGAATATAATAGAGGAGAGAAAGTGTGTAACCACTAATAATGAGTTTTCACTGCCAAGTGTTAACTTTGCAAAAGCTGAAAGCTTGCAACTATTTAAAGAGCTTTTTTATGCCCTCTCCCATTTCATGCGTTTTTGGTTTTCCCAACTTGATAGTGTTTTGGAGTTGGTTATATGATGATTTGTGTGTTGTTACAATCGATATCTGTGCTACACGTTAGATTCTTATTTTAATTGTGTTCACCGTATGCTTACATGATTATACTATTTTTTACCACTCTTATATGCCAGAACAAAAACTCCCTCAGAATCCACACTCTTATCTACTTGTGGCATGGGGGGTTGGTTTTGACGGTCAAACTCCCCAAAAACAGAATAATTTTGAAAAACGTTTCAACCCCTGCAGGCCCCAAGCACCCTACCTAATTTGCACATAAAATTAGGTAAGCCAACAGCAGCCTTATTCTCACTAGTCCAACCGGAATTTTTAAACTTTTTGGCCAAAATGTTCCCTAATTTTTAATGGCACGTCTCTTTCCTTCAAATAGAATTCAGAACCCCGTTAAGTTTGCAAAATTTGAGCACATATTGTCCATCAAATATAATCTGAGCGTCATTCTGAACTCGACTAACATAAATTATCCATAGCACAATTTTAAACGCTAAACTCACTTTTTTTTTTTTCAATCGATGTTCATTATTTATATTTAAGTTCGATTAAATTCACTTACTTGCAAGTGAAACCACTTTTTAAAAGTAATCCTGCACTTCTTTTGGCATAAAAATAATCTTGCTTTGTTCCACCCCGATTGATCAATTCTTATCCTTCAAGTTCGTTTTTTTTTTTTTTCGAACATGATTATATTTGGTAGGTGAATTTCCTCGATCGAAAGATGAGAATTGAACTAGGAATGAAACAGATAAATGTTATTTTTATGGGGAAAGTAAGTGACTTTAGTCGGGGTTCAAGAAGATATTGGACATAAAAAAGAAAAAATGAATTTAACTAAACTGTGTTGTGGATGATTTATGTGAGTTGGAGACTATATATTTTCAAGTTTTGCAAATTTAAAGGACGGTAATGTTCATTCTATAATAGTGTTTGAGGATGATATTTAAAGGATAAAAGTTAGATTTTAAGAGATAATTTTTGCCAAAAATGTAAAATAATTAGCAAACATTTTTAGAAAAATCAAACTCAGACATTTTATTATCCATTAATGGATTTATAGTGCATCTAAATTTCGGCCCAAAAAGAAACCACATTTTTTAAATTATAATTATTTAACCAAGGTTTAAACATAATTAATAAAAAATAATTATTTATTATCACCGTATATATTTTTCCGCTAAGAATTTCTTTTGAGGTCACCCTTTCCCTTATCTCTCACCATTCTCAAAGCCAAAGAAATGGATGGAAAGAAGCAATTTTCAGACAAGCTAGAAAACCAAACCCCTCAAGAACAAGAACAAGAACAAGAACATCAACATTCTTCACTCCCTTTACCCATAGCTTCCATCTCCCTTTCTTTATCCACAATCTTGCCTACTCACTTCCTTACACCCCCTAAAATCACAACCCTTTTTAACAAACCCAACAAAGTCAAAATCCCAACTCAACTTTCATCTCTTTCAAATCTCTCCCTTTCTTCTTCTACAAAAACCAAATTCAACTCCACCATTTCCTCTAACCCTCTTCAAGATTCACTTACTCTTAACCCTTTTCGCCCTTCTGAACCTTCCAATGCTGCCGCCCTTCGTCGTGTATCCATCGTTTGGTTCCGTAATGATCTTCGTGTACATGACAATGAGTGTCTTAACGCAGCCCACAATGAGTCTATGTCTGTTTTGCCTGTTTACTGTTTTGACCCCAGAGATTATGGCAAGTCTTCATCTGGGTTTGATAAAACAGGTCCTTATCGCGCTACCTTCTTGATTGAATCAGTTTCTGATCTTAGGAAGAATCTTCAGGCAAGAGGGTCTGATCTTGTTGTAAGAATTGGCAAGCCGGAGACTGTGTTGGTGGAGTTAGCGAAAGCTGTTGGTGCTGAAGCGATCTATGCTCATAGAGAAGTTTCGTATGATGAGGTTAAAGGGGAAGATAAGATTGAGGGTGTGATGAAGGATGAGGGGGTGGATCTCAAGTTTTTTTGGGGTAGTACGTTGTATCATGTTGATGATTTGCCTTTTAAGTTGGAGGAAATGCCAACGAATTACGGAGGGTTTAGGGAGAAGGTGAATGGACTGGAGGTAAGGAAGACAGTTGAGGCATTGGATCGAATGAGGGGATTGCCTGCTAGAGGTGATGTGGAACCTGGGGAGATTCCTTCTTTGGTTGATTTGGGGCTTAATCCTAGTGCCACAATGGGTCAGGTATTACTTTGTTTTATTTTGAATTTCGTATTGATTATTAGAAAATTTAGGTTTATTGAGTATTAGATGAAAGTAGTTTTACATTGGTAAGGGAACTGTCGTAACTACTAAAGTTGTTGCTATGTGAAGGTTCAAGCCATGGAAACAGCCTCTTGTAATAATGTATACTAAGGCTGCGTGCCCTTCCCTGGACCCCGTGCATAGTGGGAGCTTTAGTGCACCGACCAAACTGTCCTTTCTTAGTTTTACATTAGTCTCTACAAAATATAGAAAACCTTTAGTTTTAGAGAACTTCTAATTAACAATAATAGCAACATAGCCAAGTAACCCCATGAGTGGGGTCTAGGAGCTATAGTGTACATAGACCTTACCCTTACCTTGGGCGAGAGAGGTTGTTCCTGATAGACCCTCGATTCAAGGAAAAGCAATTCAAAGCAGTTTGAAAAACTTCTAATTTGCTTGAAATGAAAAATTCGTGAGTGATGGAATGAAATGGGTATAAGTGTAGTATTACAGAAAATAAGGATTCATTTAGTTGAACCCAAGTAGTTTGAGGTTGAAGTATACTAGTAGTTCTTTAGTTTCACATTTCTTTGTTTTTCCGTTGCCACTTCATTTTAAGTGGTAGAGACGATCAAGATCCCATTTTTGTACAGAATGGAAGTGATTCAACTCAGAAATATTTGATGGTTTAATCCAATGTATCTCTTGTATATGTGTTGTGAACTTTGTAAGTTAAAACCCCATGTTTAGGTAGGTTTAATGTATGGCGTTTGAACACCAGTAATTCAAATGATTTCTCTACGTGTAGTGTTCTTCTATGCTCTAGTTGTGTATACTGAATATCCAGCTCATAGCTTTGACAATTTGTTGATCAATATATTAATATGTACTTCTTATTTGGTGATCACCAACTAGGACAGAACACACCATCTATAGTGCTCATAGAATAGACGAAACAACTTTAATTTGCTAGCTCGAGATGTAATCTAGAGAGAACCGTTTTTAGTCATGTTTGGTGGTTGCTTTTTTAGCATTGCCTACATGCGCGGTGCATAATCACTTAAGAGCTGTTGCATGATTTTCACTGAGTTGAATTTGTAATTGCCATACTGTATTTAAACTTTGAAACTATAGGTTGTTTAAAATCACAAGCTAGTCAAACAAAGTTGATTTGTTTCAATTACTTTGCCAAGTTCAAACTATTGGAAACATAAACCTTTTTTTACTTGGTATACTTAAACATTTGCATTTGCCCCTCATTAGAATGGAAAACCAGCTGCTAATGCTTCCCTTGTGGGAGGAGAGAATGAAGCACTGCAGAGACTTAGAAAATTTGCAGCAGAATGTCAGTCCCAACCCAATAAGGAAAACAAGGATGGCACAACTGACAGCATATATGGTGCAAACTTTTCTTGCAAAATATCTCCTTGGCTAGCTATGGGATGTCTCTCACCTCGTTCCATGTTTGATGAATTGAAAAAGTCCACTTCAAGGTAACATTTGACCAATATTTTATTTCTTATCCTCATCCTAATGCCTCTGAGACCGATGTACTGGTTAACACTTCATTGGTATTTTTGTGCTGCAGAACGATTTCTACTGCCTCTGGCAAGAAAGATGGTAATGGCACTGGGTTGAATTGGCTGATGTATGAGCTGTTATGGAGGGACTTTTTCAGGTAATCTAGCATGCAACGTAGCTGTTTTATTCTGAATCTTATTGAGCTTCTGTCATATATTATTTTATTCTTTGGATAACATTCTGTTCTCCGAATTGCCAGATTCATCACCAAGAAATATAGTGCTGCAAAACAAAGTAATGTTGCTCCAGTAACTGCTTGTGTAGGAGCTGCTGCTTAACGATATTATAAACGAAACAGAGATTGAGGTTCCCTTTTTGTATCTTGATTTTTTTTTTTTTGGGGATGTTTAGCCGTGGAATGTTAAGAGTTGAACTGTAATTAGATTGAAGCATTTATCTATGATACATTTTATCTTTGATAATAAGTGTTGGATATAAAAGCATTTGTCGCCATTTCTAGCCGATTGCTTCGATCTTTCTTATGCTATTTTTATTTTAGTTTGATCTTGTAGTTGAAACAGGTGGGATAACAAACATTCTTGGATAGGCCTTCTTCAAACTTAAATAACAAGTAAATGTGGCATCCAATTGAAGAAAGTATGAGTTGTTATTATCTTAAGAACAGGCACAAGGAAGAAAAACTTTATAAAATGTGTTAAACTGTTTGAGATAACTAGTTGGTGGACTCAAATTCTGTAAGAAATTGAGGCTGATAACTACAAGAAGCTGGTGAGATGATTAAATCCCTGAAAAGATTTCAAAAAGAACAACATCAACTGACTCCAAACCTTTGAAAGTCGGAAATGAGAGTAGTCGATGTTGACAAGCGAGGACAGAGATAGGGGACTCAAGAGGGATCATCCGAACCCTTCGCCGAGAAATCACATTGTACATGCAAAGTCAAGTTAATTTTTAGTGTGTACATATATATATATATATATATAAATAGATGCATAATAAATATTAAATTCTTTATCTTATTTGCGTGTATATATTTTTATATTCTGAATTTTCCTCATTAAAAATCACGGTTCCCTGGCTGGCGGAACCACTCTTTTATTCATAAAATAAGCTGAACATGGTTTCCCAAGACATCGGATGTGTATACATTGCGTGCAATGTACGTGCTTATACAATATTACACTAACTATGGCGAACTATGCCTTAACTTCGCCCATGTGAGCTTGCTGGCATTGGTAGTCTCATGTCTGGATAAAGAAAGAGGGTTGCAATGCGTTAATAACCAGCGTAAAAAATAATTAATTTATGACTTTCCATATAATACGGTACTACATTGACAATGGGCACATAACATGGGAATGGTATGTCAAGCATCCAAAGAGGGTAGCAAAGATTTTAGACTAGATGACACCAGAAACTCTCATAGTACAGTAAGGACAAGCCACAACATGAAATGGCCACAGGTCACCCATCCCCAAAGTTCTTGTCCTGCAAGCTCAGCGCCAAAAGTCAGCCGCTTAGACACCAAAACACAAACATAGCCTACAGAAGTGGAGAAGAAAACAAGCAAAGTGAAACTTAGTCCTCCTGCATTCTATTCCCCGTTGCTCTGTATGCAACGTAGTTGTACAGTGTGTAATGAACCAGCGCAGACTAATGCCTACGTAAATGTTCACCGATTTGCTATAAGGAAGAAAAGCAGAATGGTGTAAGTACATTAGGAACTCGAACATCGAGATTTTATAAAATTCAAGTGCGTAAAATCTCAAATTCAAAGCATGAAAATGTAAAAGTACACACTTTTCGTTCACTAACCTATTTTAGCGGCAGAGATCATGAAAAACTTTTAAATTAGTTACTGAAAATTTGCATTTTATACGAATGAGGTTTCAGTTAACTATTAAGTTTGATTGTTTGCCTCCAAATAGGATATTAAAATCAAACTCCACAGCAGCTAGTTTGGTACTAGTCAAACTTTAAACATTAATAAGTGAAGAATCCAAATGAAGACGAATGAAATTCAAGTTGTGAGAGAAAGAAAAAGAATCCATCACCAGAGATAGAATCCAAATTCTACAGAAGAGGATGATAAACAAATAACTGATGATTTGAACAAATAGGCCACCCATCTATGTTGCTTGGACTCTTCAAAAAGCCGCAACACGCGTGTCTGATCAGATCCTCCAAAAGTTTTATGCACCCAGTAGCAATTTTGAGAAGTCTTGAACGATATAGCCACCCCCAATCTTAAAGGGGATACAAAAACTGTAGGCTTTTAACCCCCCAAAAATTGCTTTTACTTGAACAGTCATGTAATTCATGCCTAAGGAGCAGACATAAGTTGACATTAAGCAAAATAGCATCTGTCGTCTATCGGGTACGAGTGTGGGTATCTGATACGTATGTGGATTTGGATCGAGTTTGTCATGATATAAATTTTAAAATTTAGGAGTACGGATACGAATGCTTGATAACGTTCAAACTCACTTTCAATTTTAGAAAGTGAAACGATCTTATACGTAAATTAACCCAACTCAAGAGTTGGAGTTGATGTGGAATTTCACTCAGCATAATTAAATACTACATTTCTGTAATTACAAGAGTGGTAAGTCCTAGGGAAGTGCTTGATTGGTTACAAATAGTGAATGAATGTGCTTAACATGCTTCCTTATCAATAAATATTATGGGAAGCTGAAATTTTAGCTAAATAAGTGATTTTTCAATTCACAAATTCACTACACGTTGGATCCTCTCAAACCCCAACATACGCCTTTTAGAACAATCTCATTAGCTCAAGTTAGTTAATTTATGTCTAGCATCAACTATTAATTGAAAATATTTTCAAGTCCTTGCTTTCATTATCTTCCCTAGTTTCGACTATTCTTTTTCAAGCAATAGTAAAATATCAAGTAATTGAAATTTGCAATCCCCAACTTACTTTAAATCATGAAAATGATGGAAGATCCATAAATAAAAGTTGAATTTAGAAGCAAATAGTCAACACCCAAAGACATTTATTAACCCATCAATGCATACCCCTAAGAAATAAAAGGTTAGCCACTCATAAATATGGAAAGAGAAATCATACCCCTATTGTCATTTCTTTGATAAGCCATAAATGTCAATTTAAGTATTAGATCCAAATGATTACAATAAACGTGGGGGCAAGAATGTTATTCAATGCTCTTCACCTCACTCACTAGGATTTTCATATCCATAAACAACAGAGAAGATAGTTCCAAAATATGAGAAAAAGCTATTTATATGTCCCTAAAAAATTAAACATTAAAAAACTAACTTGCTCTCCGTCTTCATTATGCAGTCCGTATAAATGGTTATGCGGTACGCATAATTGTTGTGCCTTCACTGGAACTGGTATGCAAAATGCATATGAGGTCCATATAAGCAATTATGCGGTCCGCATAATTGTGCTCAGTGGTCCGCAAATTGTTACTTCAGGTAGCCCTCTTCTGGAATGCAATTATATGGTCCGCATAAGTGCAATGGCCAACATAACTCCATTTTTCACACTTAGCTTCTAGTTCGCATAATCAATCTTGTGACCGCGTAACTCCTTCAGTGGTCAGCATATTTGTTGTAGTGATCTGGTGTTCTTTGCATGCTCTCATTTTCTCTTATTTTTGTGTAATTGCTCATTTTTTGCCTCAAATTCTTGCTTTTCATTGTACTCCTAGATTTCCTGCTTATGCTACACATTATTATAAAAACCATTTACAGTTACGTTAAAAAAGGGGCAATAATTCACTTTCAAAGGCTCAATAAGTTGGTCTTTCACCAACTTATCAAACCTCCAAACTTGAACTATTGTTGGTCTTCAAACAATGAAATCGAGTGTTGAAGTACAAGGAGTTCAGACCCAATCAAGAAAAATCATACATAGCAATGACCAGAAAGGACCCACTAGGGACATCTAGACTTACAACTGTACATAAATCAAAAGATACCCTTGCAGAGAAACATAACTTTAATTTGAGATAGGTGCGGTGCTTCTCACAAACTCAACTATCAAGCATTTTATGCCATGATACAATACGCTCTTAGTTTGCCTTGATATCACTTTTATCATTCTACTCAAGTCCCTCGAATGAGCACTAGACTTAGCTACTTATTTTGAGTTTGGAGTGCCACTCACATCAAAAGAGAGAATCCCACACTCATTAGCGCGTTTTCACGACGTGGGATTACAAGCTAAGCAAAATTTATGCCCCCACTCTCACAAGGATGTTCAAATGTAACAAGTTGTGCCATATGATTTCTCTTCTTATAGTTTGCCACTAATGTAGCCCAACCGAATTTGGAATCACTTAGGACTTGCTGGGTGCGACTTGGGTTAGGGCATAAGGAGATAGGTAATATTCATACACACACTTGATGCACCCCTTTTTATTTCACTCCCTCTTTGTTAAACTCAAAATTTCTTTGCTTCCTTCAAGGTGTTCCAACTACATCCCTCCCTGGAAGCGTTTCACTCCATCTTTCCTTGAAATTATTTTAGATTCCTTACTTTCCTTTCATGTATTCTTTCATTCCCTCACCTCCCCTATATGTATAAATTATTCATCCACACATATTTTTTTATTCTTTTGTATTTTCTTTTGAGATGGAGGGTGCGGATCTTAACTTCTTTTTGTTTGTACATATTTATGTATCGTGTTTCCCTTCTTTCGACCCCCCCAAACTTAGGAATTTCTCCTACATATTTTCTTTTTTTTTGGCACAAAAGGGGTTGAAGTACTAAAGCTTACATCATCGTGCTCGTGAATCTTATGAAATGGTTTCCAAGAAAGAATTGCCTCAACTGGGTTAACTAAGGATTTTGGTGAGGGTTTAGTTTTCATTTTGGGTCAAGTGGTGGTTCAAGGAAGGCTCAAATTCATTTTCCAAATCAAGAATGGACTAGGATTTCACCTTGAACTACAATTTGGGCAAGTTCTAGCCTATTTTGAAGCAATTGAACTCACAAAGTTTTCACCTCAAAAGGCGTTCCAATCCCTCAAAATTTTAGCTAGTTCCACAGACAATCAAAGAAGTTGAATTCGACTAATCATTTAAAACTTTTAAATTGTTTTCCGCAAGATCAAGCCAAACCAAGAATTTGAAGTTCACTGCTCAAGAAGATGGTCTAAGTTTCATCTTATTCTCTTTTTCAGTTTCTCACACACCCAATCTAAAATCAAAACTATTTTTTTTTGTGAAATCTATGTTTTTCTAATTTTGGGTATCTTTTCAACTTGTGCACTACTCTAAAACATGAAATTAAGTGAGGAATTCACCCTTAAGAAGGTCACCTATTCTGTCTATCATATGGGAATGCCACCTGGTTAGACAAGAAAAGAAATTAAAAAAAAAAACTAAGATGCTCCTTGGGAAAGAACCGCGGTGTAAAGAAAAATCTTAGAGTTTATTAATACCCTAAATGTACATGAGGCAAGATTTGGCACATGCTAAATTACAAGTAAGATAGTCTAGTGAAGACACTTAGCGCGAATTTCCATATTTGAACTAGAGCATGGGTGAAAGATCATGGGATTTGTTAACCAACCTGGTGAAGCTTACGCATGCACATATGTGCGTTAGCAGCCCATTTATTCTCCAATGCAAGAAATATAACACAAAATAACTATGTAACACAGATTTTGACACAAAACCCGATAGGAGTGAAGTTCCCCCACATGACAAAAATACATAAAATGATAATAAAAGTTTTACAAGTTCAAGACCTCCATACGGGTGACAATTCAAAAATATAAGGAAAACACATCACAGTCCAAAAATGGCCAACAACAAACATCGCCCCCTACTAGCTAACATGAAATAGAAAGCAGGTAAATTCAACAAGGTCAAACATGGGAAATAACAGTCATAATGGCCCAGCACGAGAAATTCTAGCCACAACCAATCATGGCCAAAAAGAGCAACCAGAGAAATCCTCAAGTCTGCATCACCATGGCACAGTATGTAATAGGGTATCGTACCCAAGACTAAAATGGCAACATTATCCCAATGCAATCAAAAGAAGCAACAGAAGAGGTTAGAACTTCTTGTGACATATTAAGAGTCTGATGGTGGTGTAGAAACGAAGATGGAAGCAGCTAAATTGAGACCAAATTCTTGATCCTCATCAGACTGAGCTTGGGTGCTAGCAAGGGCACCCATTTGTCAATTTTTATCATCTACAATCCATGTATCCCTCAAGCCCTTCATATTTAGCTGCAGTTGGTGGCTCCTCAGTACCTGTAGGACCATCAACCAATATATTATCAAGGTTAAAATCACAGTCAGAGACATCAAACTTTTCATTGGCCTCTTTGATTATTTTCATCTCCTTTAACATAGCCACCTCTCCTTCCAAAGTCTTCACTTGCCCATATAAATTGGATTTTTGAGGGTCTTCAAATCTTCATCAATCACTTTTTGTATAATGTCCGGGAGCTTTGCCACTAATTTGACTAATGAGACCATTGCGTTTGGTCATGTCTGTTGGATATTTTACGAGTGCGCGACACACTAGAAGGGGGGGATTGAATAGTGTGTTAGGAATTTCATAACTTTTTGCGGAATTTTAGTGGCTAAGAAGAAAACGGTAAATGACACAAGTATTTAGAGTGGTTCAGCCAACACATGCCTACATCCACTACCTAAGTTCACCGACTTAGGCTTTTCCACTAC
>JBDJHY010000116.1:15549408-15562809 GCA_039654485.1 Withania somnifera | reverse complement strand
TATATATATATTTTAAAAGGACCCCTTAAATATACCATTGGATTGGGGTATCTGGTCATCGTGCCTCTTAGGCTCTTGAGCATGAGTGTGCGACCCAAGTTCTTGGCTATATCATTTTGTATTGAGTTCTAGTTTTGGCTACATCAGTTCGTATTTTTTTTATGGTTTGACTGATTCTTTTTAATTGGTGTACTAAAGATAGCAAAGCCTCCGTGTGCTCAAATTTTGATTCTGCCACCGATTGACAATATGAGTAATGAATTATTGTCTAATAGGTATAATTACATTTAGGAGCATTTTGACCATGCAATTTTTTTACCTTTTTATTCGTACTTTTTTTACTTTAAATCTAAAATGCAAAAACAATTAAAAGAAAAAAATTTCGGTTCAAATTCTTAGTTTGCCAAACTATGCCCTATCCTAAGTAGATGTATCATATATAGATGATTCAATGTTATTGATAATTAGATAAAAACGTGGTTTAAACTATTAAAGTAATATCTTAGTAGTTTAGTTAATAATAAATATGCAATCGGGAATATGATTTTAGCTATTAAGGTAATATCTAAATTGATCTAGAATTATCAAACCAACAATCACGAATGAAAAAAATGATGCAAC
Source organism: Withania somnifera (assembly GCA_039654485.1). Lineage (NCBI taxonomy): Eukaryota > Viridiplantae > Streptophyta > Magnoliopsida > Solanales > Solanaceae > Withania > Withania somnifera. The sequence continues at coordinate 15,562,188 of JBDJHY010000116.1, read as the reverse complement.
ATGTCAAATGACAGACTATATAGATATATAATTGTAATTCATAAAGATATTTATTATATAGGTAACTCATAGTAATCCATAATTAGATGAAAAATGGATTCAAATTCTTAAATTAACCTATAAAATACTAAGAGTATTGATAGGAGCCATTAAAGCAAAACCTAAATTAATTTTATTTATGAACTATAAATATTTTTAGAAAAATAACTTTAAGACTTTCAATTATAAGTATTTAATAACAATTGAAATGCTAGGAGAAAATAATAATTTTACTCTTATTAATTGCGGAAAAGAATGAGAAATGATTTTCAATATGACACAACGAGATAAATGGATATTGAAGAGAGCAGAAAGCGTGTGTTTTGTGATAATTTTGATATTGGAGTACTGAATGATTTCAAGGATGCCAATGTTCAATGTGAGTGTGGGATAAAGAGTATTACAGTATTTACAATACGACATTTGAATTTTTGTAGGGGGAGACGGAAGTAACTTTTCTTTAAAAAAAAAATACGAGGTAGGGTGGGTTGTGAATTGGATATTGCGATACACTAAAATTGCTCATATATGTTATTTGTGTCTCTTGGCGTCATATATATTTTATGAGGGTGAAACAACGAATAGAGCTGAAGACAGAAAGTTAGTCTAACTAGTTAGCAGTGATTGAGAAAATTTAGAACTTAATACTCATATTTTAACTCTTTGAGATATTGTAAGGATATGAAAATTTATATATAAATTAATTTCTTAAATATATTATATTAATAGAATTTTCTAAAATTAATTACATTTTTAAAAAATAACGTTCTCTTTTGCCCTACATATATATATAATGAACAAAAAGAGAAAAAGAAGATTTTGAGGTTGTATAAGCGGCCCAGCCCATAATCACCTTACAAGAGAGGCGAGCCGTGAATGAATCTTTTTCTACTTGTAACCCTCCTTAAACCCTAACTCTCTTTTGCACACTTCCCTCCTTGTTGCTCTTCAATTTCTTCCAATATGAGGTATGCTTTTTTACACTTCGTCTTTGTCCTTTTCAAGTGTTATATCTTCTTCCTTGTTTTCACCATCACTTTTTTGCTACTCTATTTTCTTTATATTCTTTAATTTATTTATTTTTTACATGTTCTTGGTTTATTGGAAATAGTCTCTGTATGTTTTACAAGGTAGGGGTAAGGCTGGCTACACAGTATCCTACTTGTGGGATTATAGGATTTATGTTGTTGATGATGATTTTGTTTTTTTTTTTGGGGGTAAAAATTCCTTTGTTATACTACTGTTATTCAAAGGAGTAGATGATTTGCGTGGGTAAAGTAAGTGTTACAACGAGGAAATTGATGAATTATAGCCATCTCTGGACCAATTTTGTAGTTTTGACATATATTTCTTGAGCTAAGGATTTATCGGAAGTAGCCTTTTTCCAAAGAAGTTGTTAATTTGCCTAGCTAAAATAAGTTCTTCGACCGGGAAATTGAAGAACTATACTCCTCTTTTGGACCAATGTTGTACAGGTTTTGGGTGTTTTGTCCTTTTGGCTTTGAATATAGTAAAACTTTCTAGTAATGAAATGGAAGTATGAATCGAGTTAATAGATTGGTATAGCTGAACCAACTAGCTCGTGCTAAGGCAATGGTGTGGGTTGTGCACCATGAGGTCTCAATTTCAACTTAGGAGGTCCCTAATTCAAATCACAGTAGAAACAAAAAGTTAGGTGATTTCTTCCCATCTATTTTTGCGTGGGTGGTTGGTCGCACAAGCTGGCTTGGATTCTACGGTTATCGAAAAAAGAAAAGAAAAGAAACTAGCTTGTGCTAACGAGTGTACACGTTTTAGGTATCTCTTTTCCTTTTTTGAGTTCTAGGTTGCCATGGAAGCACTTTTTGACTTCTGCGGATAGCATATGTTCATGGCAGAAATGTATGCAAATTATGATTATGACATATCCTGCAACTATATTTTTGAAGAACTTGCAAACCTGTTACCAAAAAGCACCTTTCCAGTTGACAGCCTATGATGATCCTGATCATTGGGTTCCTTTTGTTGATATGATGAAGCAAATAAAGAAAAAGTTGTTGGTTGGAGTTGATCACATAAACCGTGATCCAAAGAAGGGTATGGAATTTCTCCGAGCAGTGCATTTGTTACCTGACAAACCTGATCCAAAAAGTGTAGCATGTTTCCGTAGATTTACAAATGGCTTGGATAAGAATCTTGTTGGGGATTTCTTGGGAAGTCAGAGAATTCTATATTCAAGAGCTTCATGAATTTTCAAGGACGTTTGGTTTTCGGGGTATGGGCTGAGGACTGCCTTGCGGATTTTTTGGAAACATTCAGATTGTCTGGAGAATCACAGAAAATACACAGGGTGCTTGAAGCGTTCTCTGAACGATATTATGAGCAGTCACCAGATGTTCTGGTTAACAAAGATGCTGCCCTCGTGTTATTTTATTCACTTTTTGTGCTGAACACTGATCAACACAATACACCGGTCAAAAAGAATATGATGGAGGAAGATTTTATCCGCAACAACCGGAGAATAAACGAAGGAAATGACCTCCCTCGAGAATTTTTGTCTGAGCTTTTCCAATCCATCTGTGAGAATGAGATCCGGATTTCCTCAGATCAAGGTGCTGACACCCCATTGCTGGCACCAAGCCACTGGATTGGTCTAGTCACAAGTCGAGGCAAACTTCCCCGTTTATTCTGTGATCATGGACCTTTTCTGGATTATGAAATGTTTTCTATGCTGTCTGGTCCGACAATTGCTTCCATCTCGGTGGTTTTAGATCATGTGGAGAAGGAAGATGTCTGGCAAACTTGCATTGATGGATTTCTTGCTATTGCCAAAATTCAGCCTCCTACAGCTTTGATGATGTGTTGGATGATTTAGAGTTTCTCTTTGCAAGTTTTCAACTCTTTTGCTTCCATCACATACTAATGAATTTATTGTGACATTTTACCAAGATAATAAAGCTAGATTGGCCACTTTAGCTTTCTTTACAATAGCAAATAAATATGGGGACCCTATCCGTTCTGATTGGAAAAACATCCTGGAGTGCATTTTGAGCTTACATAACTTCGGCCTTCTTCATACTCGCCCTTTTTAGTGATGCTGCTGAGGACACGGAGTCTACTTCTGATGCCGACAAAAGCAAACCTGATGCAGTTTCCCCATCAGCACCTCATGTGCCTTCATTGGCTCCATCAAGGAAGTCATCTGGCTTAATGAGCCGATTTAGCCAACTGTTATATCTTGATGCAGAAGAACCTGCAGCTCAGCCAAATGAAAAGCAGCTTGCTGCCCGTCAGCAGACTAATCAGAATTGTCACATTGATAGCATCTTTGCTGAGACTTTGTTTTTGCAAGCAGAGTCCCTTTCGCAGCTTGTCCGGGCCCTTGTGATGGCTGCGGCCCTGGCTTCGTAAAGGTTTACATCTCTCTAGAAGATGAAGAGACTGCAGTATTCTGTCTAGGGCTGCTGATTGCAATCACGATAGACAACTACCACCACCAACAACATACCCAATATATACTCACACAGTGGGGTCTGGGGAGGGTAGAATGTATGCTGGTGTGTAGCTAAAAGTCAGGTAGAGAGGTTGTTTCCGGAAGACCCTCGGACAATACAATGTAAAAATGGCATAATATACTGACAAGGATTAATATACTGACAATGTAAAAAGAGACTGCAGTATTCTGTCTAAAGCTGCTGATTGCAATCACGATAGACAACTACCACCAACAACAACATACCCAATATATTCCCACACAGTGGGGTCTGGGGAGGGTAGAATGTATGCTGGTATGTAGCTAAAAGTCAGGTAGAGAGGCTGTTTTCGGAAGACCCTCGGACAATACAATGTAAAAATGGCATAATATGCTGACAAGGATTAATGGGTAGAAAAAACAACAAGATACCAGCAAATGCAAGGCTATCAAAAAATACTAGTATCCTCACGCTACAAGAAGCAACGAACCTCCAAAAAATTCACGCTAAACAACTGGGATACAATAATGCTTCTTGGCAGGTTGTTTGTGAGCACATAGCAAGTGTCGTCCAATCAACATCATTGCCTTGTACTTTGGTAGAAAAGGCTGTTTTTGATTTGCTTCGAATATGCCAGAGGTTGCTTCTTTCAAGGAAAACCTCACAGATGAGCTCCTCAAGTCACTGCAACTTGTCTTAAAGCTCGATGCAAGGGTTGCCGATGCTTTTCTTGAGAAGATAATCCAGGAAGGAGCTGGTGCACCTTGCCAAAGCAAACGCTGTGCAGTTTAAACATTTCTTTCTGCTTACTATGCTAGTAGGGTTTCTTTGCCTTCACAGATGGGGCAGTTGGATTTTTGACCATTCACCTTCTCCTCTAGCCTTTTATTACTGCTGATCTTAACTCCTTTTGTTAACTCTCCACTTTCTCCAAACTTAAACCTTATGTTCTCCCATGCACATTAGTAATAGAACCCTTCTTTTAGATAGAATAAAAGGCTAAACAGGGTGTAGGATGTAGAAATAGTAGTAAGAAAAAGCCTGATCAGTGTCTCATGTTTTGTTGTTCAACGCTGGTATGTGCTCTATTCCTGCTGATTTTTGGTTGACTCAAATATTAGCAACTGGAGGTTCCTAATTGTTCTCTTTTTCCTTTTTCTGTTTTGCTCTTTTCCAGTCGGCCAATGGAAGAGGATGCCCCTGTAAGTCACCTTACTTTGCAACTGTTTTACATATACACAGATCTCATTATTTATTTTTCTCATTTTTTCCTTGGCTTATGTTGTCCGAGTTGTGAACTGTTTTGTGTTCAGGGCGTGTCTACTGCTTAGTAGTTACTTTCCTTTTTCCTTTATATTCATCTTAGTGCCATGTGTTTGAGATTAATTTTCCTTTGTTGGCAGCCAGCATCCTTGCTTTACACATTCCATCTGATAATTTTCTAGCAATACGTCTTTATTTTATTAAAAGGAAAATATGTTTATAACCTTCCTTTTCATAAGTAAGAACAAGAAATTGTTTGATCTGTTGAATCTTTTTCAGCACATAACATTGACTATTGACAAGTCTTTTAGGTCAGTCGAGTTCACTACTCACAAAACAAAAGACAAAACCAATTAGAACTTCAAATATAGCTAGGATCAATATTTTTATAAAAATTGAACTTCCAAGTATAAACATTGTTGGTTGAATGAGCAGACTTTATTTTCTATTGTTGTGTTACTCCACCTCCATGCAAGTGTTCTGACAAGTCTTTTCTCATGTTGCAACATTGAATAACCTTGTAGCTAGGTCTAAACTTTGTACTTCTCCTTTAATGGACATCCTAATGTCATTTCTTCTTTTATCTTGGTATATTAATCTATGCATGTGATGTTATTGTTCATTTTCCATATGAATTGCTTCTTGCTCGCCTTCCAGATGTCAAAATGCTTAGCTTCAAAATTTTAATTGGTAGAGTATCCAGCTTAAGTACATAATGAAAGAGTCTATGCCCTTCTATTTTGGTGGAGTAGAGGAATGGACCTCATCAGTCCCCAGTGCATATGATTTGCTTATCAGGTTTTTTGAAAGATGTCTTATTTTTGCTCATGGAGCTTTTTTTTCTTGCAGGGGAAAAATGAGGAAGAAGAGTTCAATACTGGCCCACTTTCTGTCCTGATGATGAGTGTTAAGAATAACACACAGGTATCTGATTGACTTTAGCACCCATGATGAAGTCTTTGTTTATGTTGTGCTTATTTAGTAATGCTAATTAATATATAAAGACTAAATTTGCTCTGGAACCTTTTTTATGTTGACATTTCTTTCTAAAGTCATGCCAGTATACTCTCTCATTTATATTAGATGTGTATACTGTAGAATTAGATGCGAAGTTCAGTTTTATAATTGGGCATTAGCTCTGTGCATGTTATCTTCAGATGTTTCTTCTGTCTGTTATTTGGCTTCTAGGTGCTCATCAACTGTAGGAACAACAGGAAACTTCTTGGTCGCGTGAGGGCATTTGATCGTCACTGCAACATGGTGCTCGAAAATGTTAGAGAAATGTGGACTGAGGTTTGTTTCTTCTTGATCATCTTAATTGATTTCTTGGCACAACATGTATTCTGTCTCGGATTTTGAAACTTGCGCCAAAACGTACCAAATTTGCTTATGTTTATTCTTCAGGTGCCAAAGACTGGAAAAGGAAAAAAGAAAGCTCTTCCTGTTAACAAAGATAGGTTTATTAGCAAGATGTTCCTTCGGGGTGATTCTGTGATCATTGTCCTCCGAAATCCCAAGTAGAGGTATTGCTGGATCTTTGGCATTGCTTGTGTCTTGATGGTGGTTGGAGTAATTTGAGTTGAATTTGGAGCTAGTTTATTTCGTCGGTCCATTTTTGAAGTGCAATCCTTCTAACCTGCTATTAAGCTGCATGCTATCAATGTTTGGTACGAAAAAGTGTGAAAGCTAAGGGAAGTTTGCTGAACTCATTAATGTGAAATTATCAATATTTTATAAATGAAATTTGCAACTTCAAAAATGATAAACTCTTAGCATTGAAATACTTATCTTTTCGGAAAACGAAATGGTGAGCGAGCCATATCTCAGTAAATTGAATACCATGATAGGAAGGAAATCAATTGCAGGAAATGATTGCAAGAGAAGTTTTATGTTCTTTTTTCCAAGGACACAGGAAAAAAGGTACCGGTGTTTGATGAACTATGAAGATCCAAAAAATGAAATATAATGACCCTATATACATATGAAGAGTATAATGAAAGTTGTATACAAATGATACGGAACTCAATGGTTGGGACTAGGAAACAGCTATAGGATTAAAACCTGCAGGTTCTGTTCTCCAAGTTCAGCTAATGAAAATCGGGGCAGAAAATGTGGGTAGTGATATTTGATGAATCACTAAAAGAGCTTACCTTGTGTTCAAAATGCTCCCCTGCTAGAGTCTGAGGGATTAGAGAAGCATGGACATATACCGTTTCCCTTACATTTCTATGAAGAGGCTATACCGTTTCCCTTACATTTCTATGAAGAGGCTATACTGTTTCCCTTACATTTCTATGAAGAGGCTATTTCTGTCCCCTTGCAGAAATGTTCCATTTCCTCTTTTTTTTGGGTGCTTCTCTACTTGAAATGCTTTTTTCGATTGGTTATGCATATTCTTAATTTGTTTCCTTGGCCACAAGTTTGGGCATACTGGTGTTCCTGCAGTTCTTTTGGCCCGTATAGTATCGAATCATTTGTTAGTAAATTCTAATTGTTTAATGTATAGGTGAATTGGATGTGTGCTTTGGAGCAAAAAATTATGAGCAGTTGGGAGTTGGACCAGCTCTGTACAACCTTTCGTGTTCTGGGAATTTACCTAGGCAGAACACCACCGTTGATTGCTGTAGGGTGCTGTTAAGAGTTAATATAGGATTTTCATGTTCTGCTATATACTGTTTTCTTGTTAATGAACTACTTGTAAACATTGGAACTTAAAAGTGCTTTTCGTGTATGTAGAATGCTATGATCGGCTAATATGGTACGGTAACTATCTTGCATAACTCCAGGTTACCAATTTTTTTAAAAATGTCTTGCACAACGCTGGATTCGTTGCCCATTGTGAAGTGAAGCATTGATGTGCTGGTCTACTTAACTATGGTCTAGTTTTGACACATGCGTTGGCTGGATGGAGGTTGAAATGGTGAGGCAGAGATATCCAAATGAAATGAAATATGAAGTGTAGAGCATCATCCTTGTCTTTTGTACCGTGTTTGCATTACTAATTTGGTCTCAGAATCTTTATACAAATGGCTAGTTTATTTTATTGTCTACTTTTACTTAGCTGGTACAAATAAATCATTAAATTGTAAACTAGTTTTATATGGTTATACATAGCCACGCGGGAAAAAGAAAAGGAAGGGGGGAGCATTTTATTCTGTGAGAACTTCTGGCTGGCATAAGTTATTGCAACAGGCTTCACAGATAGACTAGAGAGGTAGAGCAGATGGATTCTATTTTCTAAATTGAACACTCATTCCTATTATAAGAGATCTTCATCAAATGCTGGATTTTCCCTTTTTTAGTATTTATTTATATCTAACGCAGCTCTTCACAAGCATCCCAGAGTGACTGTTTGCCTTTTTAATCAAAACAAAATAGTATGTGCTGAAAGTTAAGTCAATTGTGAGAAAGCAACTTTCATTCTTAGGGAAAGCATATACATTCAGCATCGGTTGGGTATTTTGGCTATTTAGGTTAAATATCCGTTAATTATACTTCAAAAGTTGGATAATTGAGCATGTATTAAGTAACTATTTTTGCTTTGTTATTTAGCGTATACAGTATTTATCAGGGTAACAGAATCTCCTTCATTGGGTTTTCAGTGTTTATTGCGACAATTAAAAGTGGAAAAAATAAGAACCTGTTTATTCTTATGATAATAATGGAGATTGGTCGTCTACATCAACTGTTAAAATAAGGGATAATAGAATTACAAAATTGACAGGAAAATGTAACATGAACCAACTATTCAAAGAACTAGATGTGGTTCAGTCTTCTGCTGCCTGCACTTCTGCTAAAACTAAAGAGTCCTCTTTGCCGCTGTGCATTTCACCCCTGAGCAGAGTTAAAACACCACAACAACATCCAAACATACACTCTCTATTAAGCTGTGCTGACCTTTGAACTGTCTTCTTTGTGGTCACCAAAAATACGTTGCCTAAAGTCTTGCACCATCATAGGCAGACCTTTTCTCAGAGCCACTTTTGGTTCCCAACCAAGTAACTCCTTAGCCCTTGAGATGTCAGGCTTTCTCTTGTGTGGGTCATCCTCAGTGTTTGGTCTGAATTCAATCTGAGCATTTGGGTCAATGGTTTCCTGGACCACCTGCACCAGAAATACGTTTCATCAGAAAGGTAAATTTTTTACTTTATTTAGATAATCAAGTGGACAAATTTGCAAATTTTTAGGCACTAGTATGGCTAATGATGGCGCCCCAACATCGGGTGTCTATGCAGTTCGACCCACCAAAATGTGGTTTATTGACAACAGGACAAAATAAATTCTAACTTGACACTGCGTAAAAATCTCATAAACAATTACTTGCAGTTATTATTTAGATCACTTGACAGTGTAAAAAGATTTTTACATCATCAAAACATTGGAGTTGAACTCTTCATAGCCCTACTTAGTTCTATCATTTGGATTAGAGAAATAAATCCGGTATTTTAGACTCGACCAAATTGTAAAATACCAATGCAAAAGAAATGCAGTACCAATCTGGAAGGTTCAAAGTGTGTCATTACATACCTTAGCAAGTTCAAGCATTGTGAATTCGCCTGGGTTTCCGAGGTTGAAAGGTCCAACGTGTTCTCCTTCCATCAAGCGCATTAGGCCTTCAACCTTCCCAATTAACCAAAATAAAGCCAGTTTAGATTCTTCCTTTCTTAGGAACCCTCAAGGTCAGAGACGATGGTTTTATACATTTACATAATTAGTCTCAGAAAACCCTTTTTCTATTTTATACACAACAAAACTAACCAATGTTTCACAGTGACAAATAAAGAAATCTGTAATATATTTTACAGTAGCAGAGTTGGAAACTTCAACAACAGGTCTAAGAAGAATACAAAACCGCCACCCTATGGGATATGAACCTAAACTTCAACAACAGGTCTAAGAAGAATACGAAACCGCCACTTATGGGATTTGAACCTAACACTTGAAACAATCATTGAACCACCTTAATTGCTGCACTAGAAGTTCCAATTATGCTAGGAGACTCAATAATATATATTTGCACTAATCTATTTGAGCAAAAAGATAAGTTTAACCCTATGCGCACAGTAACATTTAGCAAACTTGAACCCCCTTCACCAATCTGCAGGTTGCTTAACGTGATTGAAGGCAAGAAAAAGGGTCCCAAAGTTCAAACAGGGAAACAAAAATGCTGGTCCCAATTCTGATTTCTACAAGAACATGGCATGTGCTTCCACACTACTATTTTTAACCTTGGCAACAGACTGGGGGCCTTTAGGTCCACAATATTAATTCTTTATCTAATTATGTTGTACAACGTAGAGTAGGACGTTAAGAAAATGGAACATTACACATTGATACTGTATAATAAACACAATTAATTATTCAGCGAAACAAGATTACAGCTACATAGGCCAATTACTTGACGAATCTTCCATTTGTACACCACTTAGAAAGAAGCAAGCAATGAGGCATTCCTATGGAAAAGGTAACGTATTAAAATAAGCTCGAAAAGTGGGAACAGTGGAGACAAAAGTACCAGATCTGAAACAAATTGGAAACTTCTTGTTTGTTTCCCATCACCATAAACTGTCAAAGCCTCCTTCCTTAAAGCCTGTATAAAATTTTTTATATAAGAGTTTTGTTCTTTTTTTTTGATAGTCTAAGAATCCATTAACGTTACGTTAGTTTCAAACAATTGGGTAAAGCGGGGAAGTTCACCTGAGCGACAAAATTGCTGACAACGCGACCATCATCAATGCACATACGGGGTCCATAGGTGTTAAAGATCCTGGCAATTCTCACCTGCAACCACATAGATATCAATATAATTTTACCAACAAATTACTTATCAGGTAACTTCAGATAAATATATATGATAAACAATAATTAGTAATTAGTGGCCTGATAAAAACGACTAACTTATTATCGTATATTTAACCACACAGATATACAATACTAATCTCAATAAATGCAACTTAAGCACGTTTTATCGACGACCACAATTACGTCTCCGATAGAGTATATGAGATTTGGATCCTGAGAGGTTTTCAAATTTTTTTTCCAGATACTAATCAATGTTCTTCTTTCTTTCAATAATCGTGGTGTCGAAGCAATATTTTGCAGTCCTTCACTAATTCTATGAGATATTTGTCACCATCACCATATGAAAAGAAATCACCAAGTGTTTTTTTATTTGAACTGAAAACCTTATGATTTTCAATCCACTTTAGGTCACACCTTTGGTACTAAATATTTTATTCCTCACAATGTACAACCAAAAAAATTATAAATATATTATATATGGAATCTAGGACTGTGAAAATGAGCCCAAATTAAATGAACCTGTCCAAAAATTTATGGGTTGGGCTCAAGATAATTTACAATTGGGTCAATTTCAACCCATTAAATTACAACCTTATTCAATCTTCACTTTTAACACATTTAAAAACAAAAAAAAATCTCAATAAACTAAGAAAAACAAAAAATAATATTTCCTATCACTTTCAAAATCATCCACCACAACCTTCACCCACCCCCCAAACCAACCTATCCACCCCCAATTCTCTTATATTTATTTTTTAAAATTTTTCCTACCACAACCCAAAAAATAAATTTTAAAATTTTCTTTTTCTCCCCAATTTCCTTTTTTAATTTTTTTTTTTTTTTTGGCACCACAACTCAAAAAATAAATTTTAAAATTTCTTTTTCTACCCCAATCCCATTCCACGCCCTACCCTAGTCAAATTTTTTTTTTTTAAAAAAATATTTTTAATTACAAGAAGTAAATATATGTTAATGTTCTTTAGATTGAATGAGTCAAATAAGAGGTCGTGACTCGATTTAATTTTTAACTCAATTTAACCTAAATTAAATTTAAATAGGTCATGATCCAACTTAATATTTAATTCCTCTAATATCAGCGTAAGTTGTCCATTTAATAAATTATGAACAAGTGCAAATATCAATTATAAAAGATAACATAGTTAAATTAATCTGGAGTGTGGTTGCAAAAGGGAACAAACCTCGACGCCAGCACCTCTGTGGTAGTCCATGGTCAATGTTTCAGCCGTTCGCTTCCCCTCATCGTAGCAACTTCGGACACCTGTTTTTTTGTTTCGGTCAGCTAACCCCCACATTTTCTAACTATTCCGCTTACACATTAGATTAGAATACACACAAAAACAACAAAGTAAGACCACCTTCCTCAGTATGCGGGTTACAATTTAGCTGCAATATTCTATATGAATTACTAGTTTTTTTTTTTTTTAAAAATAAAAGTGATTGCATCCACGGAAAACAAAAATATCTAATATTTTTTTTTTTATCTCTATTAAAATTTAATCTATTTTCAATAAACTTGTTTAACCACTAGATCGTTTCCATAATGAATTCACTGACAACTAATCCAGTTGTATTTGTTTTCTCTTTCTCTATATTAGTCTTGAACTCCCTTCTTTTTTGGTAAGACAATTCCTAATTTATTATCCAAAAACTAAAAGAAATAATAAGGAGAAAATTTGTTATATAAGCTAATTTAAGTTTTTAAGGAAAAAACCTATATTTTTATATTATAATAATAAGAAAAAGAGAGATGGTTCAAGAGAAAAAGGATACGTGAATGAAATGGTCGGACCCGCAAATCACGGTTTCATAGTTGACAAAACAATTAAAATTTCCCGACCGGAGTTTTCATCATTTAAAAATGTATGCCACAATGCTAACGTGAATCGTACACCTTCACGCTCCTCATGTTATTCTACCAATTTTGAATTCTAATGGTGAAATTTGTTAACTAGTTAAAATAAAGATATAAAAACTGGTACCGATGGGATTCACGTTGCCCCAGTATGTCTCCTTTTGTGGATGTTCCAATGGATCACCGTACACCTCGCTGGTGCTCGTCAGCAAAAATCGCGCACCCACTCTTTTCGCCAATCCCAGCATGTTCAGAGTCCCCACCACATTAGTCTTGTAAATAAAACTCCACAGTCAAAGAAAAAAAAAAAAACCCAAATTCCAAAATTCAAAAACCAAAACAAAAAACATG
>JBDJHY010000116.1:15525817-15536710 GCA_039654485.1 Withania somnifera | reverse complement strand
AGTTGCACCTAGACGGATGGGTAGAACAACGGTGGCAATAAAAATAGTCAAAAAAAATTGGTGTTAGATAAAGTAAAAAAAATATGGGTGCGGTGTAAAGCTGAAAAGAAACTATTGAAACTAAAAAGAAACAAAAGTTGAAAAGAAGAAAAAAAGGAAGAGAAAAAGCACTGCACCTACAACACAAGAAGAAATAATGGAGAAAAAGAATACTAGTAATGTATAAGTGGATTGAATAGCGTAGTACCAATGATGGTTAGTCACTTTTTCTAAAATATACCACACCTAATCTTGAGCCTATGTTACAAGCTAAAAAAGTCATATAGTGATCCTAGTTTGATTTTCTAAAAATTTAGGTGTTGAAATAAGGGTAAGCCTACGTACTGGGTTGACTTCTTTTGAGAGACTAAGCACACTAGTATAGTCCTAAATCTGCATTTGTTTCAATGTGAGAGGGAGTTCTTTGTTCTGAGAGCATCTTGGTTATATTATTTGCTTGTTAGTTGGGTGGGTCAATGTCACTGATGTATGTACTGTTATTTTCTTGTATTGCAAGTTATCCTTAGATACTATTGCGTTGATTTACATAAATTGGGTTATACATGGCTGGTTTTTGGAAATAGAGGGGTATGAAAAGAAGTATGTGCTTGAGTTCATATGACATAAATGCTTGAGTTCATATGACTGTTGTAGATTTGCTACTGTTGTTCTGCTTAAGCATCATTTTTTTGCTTTTATTTTTGTTTCTTGAGGACAAATGAAATTTCTAAGTTGAGGGTGGTTATATGCCACAAATTTACGATATTTTCGATGCTTAAAACAAGGAATTTTGACTATTCTTGAGTATATTTATGTGGATATGATGTGTTTTTATATCTTTTTTAGGAAAATGGTGTTTTGTGACTAAGTGGAGTTGATCTATATAGTTTTGCTGAGAATTGATAGTACGTGATACAGTACGACCGTAGTCGATCGTGGTTTGATTTCATGAAGTTGGATATCCTAAAGGCTTGATCTACGAACGAGGAACATGGATTGTGGGGTTAATAGTATGAGTTGTATTGTATGTTTGTGGGTTGGAGTACAAAACATTGAGAGTTTGGTACGACCCATAGTACGGGTCCATGAAGTAGACATCATGACCATACTATTTGTCCGTAGTATTGAAGCTGAAGGATGGCATTTTTGAGGATTAAATGACGGACAAACAGGACGGACCCTAGGGTGCACACTACGAGTCGTAATGTCTATCTGTGATATGAGGCCTGAAGCTAAGAAATCCAGTGCAAAATACAAGCCACAAGGGAGGATTCGACAAACTGTAGGTTGCCCGGTCCATACAATTAGTCGGCGACATTATTTTCCTATTTTTTGTAGTATTCCTTCCTTGTGTTTATAAATACTTAAAGTAGATTTTTAATTTCCGATTAGCCACTCTTACTACAGTTAGGTACATATTCTCTAATTACTTTGAGCATACAATACAAGACTCTATATTTTACATCTTTTCTTGTGAATTAAAAGTTATTATTAAGATTTGTTGCTCTACTATCGTAAGTATGATTGCTATGAATTTTATAACTACTATTCATGTTGATAACCTCATTATGAGTAGCTAAACTCCATAATTAGGGTTGTGGGAACCGTGACAGATTAACAAAGTAGGTCTAGGTACAATTAGCTTTTCTTGAATGGTAGGATGCATGTCTCATAGGGTTTTTTGGTTTGATTATTTTCTTACGGTGGACAACGTTAAGCACTTGCTTTTACTTGCCTTGGTGGGGGGAAGAGATTTGGAAAAAAACACTACAATAGAGATTTGGAGATTCCATCTAATCAACATGAGACTTGGAGATATGGTTAAATCTGAGATCAATAATTAGGGATTGGTATGGGACATGCTATGAGATCTAGCGGAGATTAGTGTAAGGTCACCTAATAGGGCATGACGGCTTTTAGGTGAACTTAACCTGTAGATTTTACATGCATAGCACCAGAATAGAACACTAGTACCGAACACCTATGGAGTTATGAAGTTATGGGAAATATTGTTCTAGTCTCTTTATCACTTTGGTTCACAACATAAAGAAACTACGAACTTGTTACTATTAAACAATAATACTGCAAATAAAACCCCAAATTTAATTATCTACAATATTTTTCTTCTAGAATACTTACAACGATAAAGCAACGTGCTAGTAGATGTATTTCGCTATACTCCATGTGGGCTCAACCCCATCCCTAGGTTTGATTTTATACTTGATATCGATCGTTTCACGCTTCTAATTGAGGTGTAGTTTTGGGTGACATTATACAGCTACAAACTTTAAGTCGTGAGTAGGATAGTTGCGTTCGTGAGTCTTCAACTTCTTAGAAGCATAAGTAATCACACGATCATGCTGCATCAGCATACAATCTAAACCAATACTGGAAGCATCACAATATATAGAGAAACTCTGACCCTTAATCGATAATGTCAATACTTTAGAAGAAGTCAAAATGGCCTTAAGCCTCAGAAAACAAGACTTACACTCATATGACCCTGGAAAGGAACTCTCTTTTTGTAGTCAATCTAGTTAATGGCACTGCAATAGATGAGAATCTTTCTATAAACCGTCTATAGTACCCAACTAACCTAAAAAAACTTCGAACCTCGGTAGGATCAGCCTCTTCATTGAATCTACCATAATACCATCCTTAGACACTATATGGCCAAGGAATACAACTGACTCAAGCCAAAACTCACACTTTGAGAACTTAGCAAACAACTAATGATTTCTCAAAATATGGAGCAAGATCCTTAAATGTTGCTCATGCTCCTACCTACTCCGTAAGTATATCAAAATTTCATCAATAAATACAATCACGAAAAAGTCCAAATAAGGCCTGAACACACGATTTATCATAACCATAAATGTTGTGGGGGCATTAGTCAACCCCAAAGACATCACTAGGAACTCATAATGAACATAACATGTTCTAAATACTGTCTTACGGATTTCCTCCATGCTAATCCTCAACTGGTGATCGCCGGATCTCATATCAATCTTAGAAAATATGGTTGAACCCTGAAGCTGGTCAAATAAATCATCAATCCTCGATATATGATATTTGTTCTTCATTGTAACCCCATTCAGTTACCTATAATCAATACAAATATGCATCGAGCCATCGCTCTTCTTAACAAAAAGAACAGAAGCACCCCACGGTGAAACACCACGCCTAATAAAAACCTTATCCAGTAAGTCATAAAGTTAAATCTTAAACCTTCTCAACTCAAAAGGAGTCATACAATAAAGAGCGATGGAAATAGGCTTGGTGCCCGACTCTAACTCAATAGCAAAGTCTATACCTCGCTTAGGTGGTAGGCAGAGAGGTAGATCAAAAATATATCAGCGAACTCACTAACCACTGGGAATGGACTCACGATATGAAGTATCGACAGTCACATCTCAGACATAACCAAGATAAGTTAGGTAACCATGAGAAACTAACCGACTAGCCTAAAGACAAGAGATGATCCCTGACGGTGCACAACTAACAAAACCTTGCCACATGACTAGGGATGCACCGAGAATAACTATGATAACGGTCTTGGTATAACAATCTATGACCGCACAATAAGGGGGAATCAGTTCATGCAGTATCACATAAAAATCGACCATATCCATTAAAATCAAGTTATACTAAGTTTCATAATCCCCAATAGGCATAGAACATGATCTAAAAATACAATCCACTACTAAAGAATCACCTACTGGGTAGAAACAGATAAAGGCCAGGCAACAACTCACTAGACAATCCCAAATATTGAATAAAATATGATGACACATAAAAGCACGTGGAGCCTCGACCAATGAAAGCTGAAGCTAGCTAACAACATACAAAAATAGTACCTATAAAAACAACATCTAAGGTCTCTGTCTTTGGTCTACCTGGTACAACATACTACTTACTTTTAGGAGAAATCCTAGACACCTTAGACACCGAATCCTCGGTAGGACTCTTATTTGATAGGCATTAGGGGATTTAAATGAAGACCACCATAGCCACTATCTCGATCCCCCCTCACCATGCTGAGGAGTACCTCTACCCTGAACTCTACCATATCTACCCTGGGGTAGCACTTCTTGAATGGGTTAAGCTGGTATGATAGTTGACGGAATTGTAGACTGAACAACAGTCTAAATAGTACCATATTAGGGGATATCTCTAGCAATATGACTCATGGCACCATACTCATAAAATGGACCATGCAGCCTATTTTGACAGGGAGGCCCAACTGAACCCGTGTGGCCACTACGGACTGAAGACCTAGAAGTAATGCCTCTCGAGGACTAACCAGATGACTGATCCTCATACCTAACACTATGCGAACCACCACACGAATTCTACAGTAAGTCCTGCACATAAAGACTAGACTGCCCTGTTGTTGCTGTTGAGATGGGTCTTTGCCCCAAGAACCTGAACCCCTATCACTGTACAGGATCCACTGAATCTGCCCTGATGTCAAGAGACTTATACTCACTCACACAGTTCTTACAAAATATACCTTCGATGGTACGAGCATACTCCAATACAGCCTGGAATGATGCACCACTCACGATAAGTATCTCAGTAGCCTCACGAATTCGAGGCCTCAAACCTCAAGCAAAACAGTGAATCCTCTCAGTCTCTGTAGGTATTAATCCAGCCTCAAACTCAGACATCTAATGAAATTAGGCCTCATACTCAGTGACTGTGATAGACTCTTGCTACAACCAGATGAACTCTTCTCTACTGATCAGTACGGGAGATATATCTGCCTAAAAAGACATCACAAAACATACTTTAAGTCATGGGAAGTGCACTAGCCGATCTAGAAGCAACATCAGATCTCTGCACTGCTTGGCTAACCCGCTCATTTGAAATATTGTAAAGTTTACACCATGCTTATCCAATAAACTAAGGTTATGAAACCCCTCACGACATTTCTTAATAAAATCCTTGGCATCCTCTCCGGAGTGCCTGAAAATCTATGAGGGTCCAATCTCAAGGACCTGCCCAGAGCTTCGAGTATGTCTTAAACATAAGTGGGCAGGGAGGTATAGGCTGAGCAACTAACTGTACCGGTAGAACATGTGCTGGAGTAGTATAAATCTAAACCGAAGGTGTCTGAAATAAAGGAATTATGGTAGAAGACGGTACCTTAAACCAAGAGCACCTAGGGCAGCCTCCTGAGCGGATGTTCGGGCCCCATCAATACACTGCCCACTCACTATACCCAATAATTGTATTAGAACATCTAAGATGTCCTATGTAAGAACTGAAGCTGGATCTGACTCAGATGCAACATAAGCTAGTCCTTGTACCTCAGGTGGTTTCTGAATTAGTACAGGCTCATGCTCAATATCTGGAGCTTTGACCGGAGAAACAGCTCTAGCAGGTATTATAGTCCGAGAATGTCCTCTATCTCAGGGTCAGCCTCTAGCACGACCCCAAGCTGGAGCTCTAATTGGTAGTGTGGTAGGCTCATCATCTTTTGTTATGTTCAAAGATTGTGTACGTGCCATATGCAAAAGAGTGAACAAGAACAAATAAGATTTCAAGAGACCAACAAGTATATAAGGCTTGACATAGAAATGAAAGAAAGGAATTATTTCCTAAAGATGTTACTATAACCTCTTGAAGATAGAAGACATACGTTATCATACAGATCCACGAGATTCATACAGATCCACGAGATTTTACTAGACATTGGATCAGGTATCAAGAATATCAATGAGCATGACTCTAATACGAATTTATCACGACCCAATTTCTCAGATCATGAGGGCACCTATAACCCACCGTATGCGAACCACCCAGCTATATGTAAGAGGGGAAATAAAAAATAGAAGCAGAAGATAACATAAATATATAATCAGGGTAATACGAAAGTCAAGTACAATAAAAAAAAATCCCCAAAACTTGATATTTAGCATAATGAGCCACTGAGAAAATACTATAAGTCTGAAATAAGTACATAAACAGTTTTTGGAAACTAGAAAAATAGTAAACAAGATAAAAGAGGAGGTGAAGCAAGATTCGGTCTCCAAAGATCATCTTCTACCTTAGAATCAGAATGATTTGCACGAATCCACTAATCAACGTTGCGGGCTCATACTTGGATCCGCACCACAAAGATACCGAGTATAGTATGAGTATCAAATAGATGAAGCAATCAGGTACCAGTTTACATCATAGGCCAACTAGGCGTAAATAAGAAATAAAAATAGTAAAAAGACAAATAATAAAAGAAAGATAACAAAAGTCAAACAAGTAGAGCAAAATACAAAAGAACCAGCAAACAAGAAACAAATAAGTAAACAATCCTCTAAAGCTAGCTAACAAGTATCGAGGAGTCAAGCAAAAGAGAAAAAAAGCGTATCTAAATCCATGCTCAATTAATAAAAGATAATAAAAGAGAACAAATGTAATTGTACACCATTAACCTCAATAAAAAGATAGAAAGAAAGAAGTATCTACAACCAAGTCATGAGATAATATACTGCATGAAGAAAACTCAAATACTATAATCGACAGCTAGTACATAAGGTTAATTAAGGAAATAAGTAAGCAAGAATCTCAATGAGCGACCATACACCCAAGGGATACATACAAGTGAAAACAAGATCCCTGCCCGCCCATATAATCAAAGAATACAACCTGCAAACAACAAATAAGGATAGAAGAAGTATGCAGAATGACATGCTATGATGCTAGTAAAATCCTGTACGCTCCTCCTCCGAACCCGTAAGCCTGGGAGGCAGGACCCATGGAAGGCCGCAACTTGTATACCTCTATTCCCCCACATACCCCTTTTTCAGTCGCCCGCAAGCCTAAATCGACAAGGTCCTTGGAGGCCGCAACTGCATACAACTTCATAATCTCATACTATACTCGAACCTCAATTGAGTCTATCTCAATAATCTTAAGTATCAATAATCATGTCTAAACGCAACCGGGTCTAAAATTAGTAGAAAACTCAATATATAGCTTCCAGCCACTACCGAGTCTAATGTCAGCTAAAAAATCTAGTATAACACTAACATAAAAATGACCCAAAGAGTCATAACAAAAATCTTTTTTCAACACAAATAAAAAAGTCTAGAAAAACTCTATAACATTTTCACACAAAATCAGACAACATAAAACACAAATCGCTGCTTGAAATAACAAATGAATGAGAAATATATCTTCAATCACATTTTATTGTTGGTGACTCCTCATTAAAGCTCCCTTTTCACTAATAATGACTAGGATTCTTGAGTGAAATCCAAGTGAAATAAAAAAAAAGAATAAGCGAGTAAGAGAGAGAAGTGAGTGGGGATATAAGGTGGGAATCAAATTGTCTTAGGGCAAGAAATTTTGAGGGAATCGAGTTATTTTAGGAAATAGGGTTGGATATGAAATTTAATTAAAATTTGGTTTAAATTAAAACAATGAATTAAGTTAATATGGACGTGACATGTGGCTGGTCATTAGTGATGAGGGTATAAAATAATCCAACACTAACGACAATGGCATGAATAATTTCAAAGTAGAAGGAAGGTATATACCGAATTATTTCTGATAGTTCAGAATAAATGTAATCTTTCTTTTGAAGTTATTAATACACTTAACAACATATATTTGTAGCGTTATATATATATATATATCTTTATGATACAAGTTTGAGAAGAACAACAAAAATAAAATAAATTACCTTTACTTAGTTTTGAAATACTCAAAGCAACATTCCTTCATGCATTTGTACGTTAGCGTCATCAATTCTTTGTTAAATAATGATAAAGGAATTCAACTTAACTCTCACATGAAGTTTTGAATGATTTATATAGAGTTAAAGAAATAAGACGGAGATATTACATTTTTCAAAGTTCATTCAGACCTCCTATTCGATTTTTTACAAAAATTAGTTACCTGCCTTATTACATTATTCAAGTATTGACTCAAAGGTTGCTCTATAAAATAGGTGAAGAACATACCAAATTAGCAAAATCATTATTTTATTTTGTTGATATTTATGGTAGAGATTTGTATTATATAAATTGTTAATTTAAAATGTCATCAATAATATATAAATCTTTATAAACATGGTTATCCATATCAAAAAAAACAATGTTACAATTCACTCATATAAAACTTGAATCGTTTTATACATATCTTCATAACGTTATCAGTTTTTTGTACAAGTTAATGGATCTATTTTTAAAAAACGGCTACACCATAATCAGAATAGAAGAAGAAGTTGTGCCTTTTCAATCATGTATTTAGCTTTTAGTATTTAGTAATTACTATTATTAACTAATGTGACGCATGGTGAGTGATTAAAATAAAAACGATCTTCATTTTGAAATGATGCGATAATAAACGTTGTTAAAATGACTGATTTTTCTGATTTCTAAATTTTTTTTACCCGAATTAGCAAATTACTTAGCATAAACATTATACCATTTAGTCAATATGATTTGTGTATTCTTGATCATTGAATACGAATTTCCTTTGTTGCTCCAAACTATTAATTTAGGAGTAAACCCTCTCAAGAGATTTAATATACAACTTAAAAAAGGAACTTTACGGATTACAAGATAAATTAATTTTAATTCATCACATAAAGATATATTTAGTCATTTCAAGTAGCAGAAGTGAAAAGTTTATATAAAAAAAAAAATAAAAATATTGTATTTGAAACCTCCTCTTATTAATGGTTCAATAGCTTATAAATAATTAGCAATATTATTAATTTCTTACCCTATTTAAATAGAAAATTCGATTGAATTTTAACTAAACTTCATATTTCAAGCAATTTTACCTCACATCTCATAAAAAGAAATAATTTTACTAGATATGAAAAACAAAATACACACTATATAAAAAATAATTATTGCTCTTCAAAAAAACAAACACTAGGAGGATCATAAATAACAAAAACAAACTTCTTAATTTATAAAAGAGCGAACATAATATTTCAACTCACAAATATAAATATATAAGTTAACTTTGAGGTGAACTTTACTTAAAAAGCTAGTTGTAATAATCACATTATACATAACGTCAATTAATTACGTGCTTGATTAATATTTATTATTAAATACAACTTATATAAAATTAACCTTTTCAGATCATATAAATATTAATATGAAATAATCTCTTAAGATAAACACATTACAACAAATACAAACATTTTAAATAATCACGAATACACACTATGAACATCTTAAATCATTACTAGTACAATTTAGTATCAATAATAGTTTCTTAAGTTCGTTTCTCATTATCTGTTTCACCCCTACTTGATAACAAAAAATTTTATTGCGAGGGTCGAACTGTTAAAAAGTAAAACATAAAGGAGTTTTTTGCAAAATGCTTACTCAGGAACACACTAACTATATTCCTTAAAACCCTAATGTTCAAAAATTTCCTCATTTCTTCGTTGTCTGCTCTCGATCTTCCGAGGTATGTCCTCTAATGAAGGTTACATAAATTTAAGTTCATTATTATTTCTTACTTATATTAACGTTAATCTCTTTTACATGAGTAAATGATTGTTCAAAATTTTTCTCTTTTGTCGTTTCCCTTAATTATCAATGCAGAAATGTCTAGATTGTATAAATTAACGTGTTAAATAGTTGGATTTGTGAATGGAATTGGGTTTGCAACTGAATAATTACAAGAGTTGATTTTTTCCCCATTTTTGCCCTTATAGAGAATGTATGAATTATCGTTATTTTAAATTTTGTAAAGTTGCTTTATTATTGTTCCAGTAGATTAAGCTATGCTTTTGTGACTGAAATTGGGTTTGCAACTGCATAATTATGAGAGTTAAAGCTTTTTTTAGTTTCCGTTCTTGCCCCTAGCGACAATGTATGAATTGCCTGAATTATTGTTTCTTTCAATTTGTCGCTGGACAGTTTTTTTCCCTTTTTCGTGTGGTTTTGACTGAATGTTTGGTTTTACTCTGAAAGTAGTTATTTTTTTCAGGAACAATGAGTCGGTCGAGTAGGACACTTTATGTTGGCAATCTTCCTGGTGATGTTCGTGAGCGTGAAGTGGAAGATCTGTTTTACAAGGTGCGTATACTCTACATGCTTCCGACATTCTTGAATATCATTTCATAGTGCTTTAAAAAAAAGAAAAACAATAAAGTAATATTAAGTTTTTGAGTGAAATGAGTCTAGATGGAGTGGATGTTTATAGGGAATTCATTATAGCCAAACCCAACTAATTTGGGATTGAGGTATATCGATATTATGTTTTAGGAGTATCTTTTATAACGTTTGTGGACCTGTGTAATTTTTCTGTTTCAATTTATTTGATTTCTACTCTCAGAGACTTATAAATAATTTGATGTGTGAGTGCAGTATGGACCAATAGCACATATTGAGCTGAAAATTCCACCAAGACCCCCTGGGTATGCTTTTGTTGAGGTGGGTTTGAGCTGCCTTGGTTCTGATGGATTTTGTTAGATCAGATCGTTCTGCGTCTTTTAAGCTACTCTGACCTTTATATTGGCGGTAAACTCTAACAGTTTGAAGAGGCTCGTGATGCTGAAGATGCTATTCGTGGTCGTGATGGCTATGATTTTGACGGGCACCGTCTGCGGGTTGGTCAACTTGTATTGGCATATCGTCTACACAACATCACTAATTTTTTCCTCGTTGGGCGTTGATTCTATTACAATTGCTCATACTTGGCAGGTTGAGCTTGCACATGGCGGGCGTGGTCACTCATCATCAAATGACCGTTATGGTGGTGGTGGTAGTTTCCGTGGTCAGCGTGGTGGAGTGTCCAGACGTTCCGATTATCGAGGTGTCTTAGGGTTTATTTGTTTTGTACATTGTAGTACATTTTATATCTTTTTTATGTTTTGAT
>JBDJHY010000116.1:15482978-15493244 GCA_039654485.1 Withania somnifera | reverse complement strand
AAATAATTTTATTCCCTCTCACCCCTACCCCTACGTATATTCACTACACGCCCTACTCCACCCCTATCCTCGCCTCGCTCTTTCACTCAGCCATCACATATTTATCAATCAATTTTTATCTATTTTTATTATTTTGTATTAAGTAATATAAATATTTTTAGGCTACTTGTATAACAAATAAAAAAAATAAATTAAAAATAATTTCGATGCAAAATATTCTTCTCCATACCAAATACACCCTACATGTTGTTGTTGTTTGAATATAACGTTGTATACAACATAAAATGTCGTTGTCTATTGAATGAGCGTTGATTACTATGAGAGATCATATATTACAAGTTTTGCGGAGGCAACGAGAGTGCTTACAATTCGGCAGCAGCAGAGTCACAAAGAAGGATGATGCCCGCAAAGCAGCTCCGTTGTATATTCACGTTGATAATGTTGGCTTTGCCGGTTGTGGTTTCCGGCGCCAATGATGTCCGCAGAGCTGACTTCCCTGATACTTTTGTTTTTGGTTCCGGTTCTTCTGCTTATCAAGTCAGTAACTTTTATTTCTATACCTACAATTACTGTATATGTATATGCATTTAAGTGTACGATTTAATTTATATATACCGATAGAGTGATAAGTGAAAATATCTGTGCCTGCAGCTGCATGCCTTTTAGGTGATTAGAAAATATAGTAGATTATAGATAACTAGTTTATATACGTTGTATGTAATATAATATATTAGAATCGACATATATTACATGTGATGCTTGCATAAGTAGAGAGGTATTTAACATTTAAAGTTTATGATTCTCCGTAACAATCTCAAATTAATATATCAATTATAGTCATGTATTTATAGATACTAGTTTTTTGACACGTGTCACGCACGTGTATCCTAAGTTTTTTTTATATAAGCTTTTGAATAATTATATAAAGTTATTTAAATAATTCTCTAACGATAAAAATGAAATTAAGACCAAAGTACGACCTTGGCAAATGATGAATATGATACCAGTCTCCTGCAAAAGTTATTGACATGAATTAGTATAATATTAACGTGAATAAAAAACTTTATATACTTTTAAGAATATAATACCTGAATTAGTTAATTTGTTATCGTTCATGTACTTAAAATCTAACTGAAAATAGAAATTTTAAAAGAATCAAATATAATCAGATTTCATCAAGGTTCTCAAAGTTAAAATTTTAATATTTCACTTCGAAATGCAACTTTTTAGTTGACTTCTCTATCAATATTGAACTAAATATATTTGGGCTTAGAAAAGTGATCACTACATTGAGAGTACCAAATCCACATTGGCAGGTAAGGTTCATACAATCAAATATCTATTATTATACATAGATAAACCGACTCAATCTTCATCCAATAAAGAAGTTAAATAACTAAATTATAAAAAATTTAAGCAAAAAAAGTAGATCAAATTATAAAAATCAAAATGCAACAAATTACAAAATCTTCATGAAAATGCAACAAAAGTATGAAATAACAAATTTGATCAATTAGCAATACAAACTTACTATACAACTTGCATGATCACAGTAGTCCAACCATAAAAAACAACACCAACCAATCAAAACTATGTGTCCAAGACACTGTTTGTAGATATTCCAAGTATATATATATATGTAAAAGGTGCCTCAAGGTGTCAACATAATTTACATTCTCCTAAAATGGATAATTCAAACTTGATAGCATTCAGTTTACTCTTATAATTCTGCAAAATACTACCTTGATGTCAGTGCATTGATCGTTTGTATTTAATTCAGACTATGAAGATGTACTTAATAGTTAGGTACTTTAGTGTTGAAGGAAAAAAAATCTACATAGACAATACAAATATCATTCCATTCGAAGCATGAAATTTATGAAAAAGAAGCATTGCAGTAACTTGCCAAATAAATATTTTCACATCTATAAGCCAAAATAAAATACAAAATGGCAATACAACCTAAAAAGGAGAAAGAAAGAACATGGATATGGCTCCTTCCAGCTGCTGCCAATTCGATGAATTATAAGTTACGATACAACAACTGTCTATTCATTTGCTTACAAATTTAATTTATTAATTTAAATTTTCATGTAATTTTTAAATTTTTTTGTAAAATCTGCATTGGCTCTTAAAGAGCATTTTAATGAAAGAAATTTGAAAAGACTAATTAAAACTATACTTTTTCCAACTTTTTAGCTTCTCAACGTCTTGGATATAATGGTCTTAGTGATCTAAGAATTGTTGTATTTTTTAACAGAAATTTTTTTTCAAATAATTATTACTATTTAATTAATTAAATAGTTAATTAGTTTTTGATTTAGTGTAGGGGTAAAATGATAATGTAACTTAGAGTCTTTTCACTTTTAATAATACTAGTTTTTGTATACGGGCGTGTCTCAATGTGTATAAATTTTTTAAAGATCATGTATATATAATATTAAAAATTATTAATTTGCTACATAAAAGTGTTCTTTTCTTTTTTTTAAAAAAAAGTAAATCCTAAACGTTACATGATTGTCAATCTTGTTGAGCTAACCACATAAAAACTCTTATATCATAATAGTCCTTAATCATCTCACTTAACTAACAAAAGTTGTCTTTACCCTTGCATGGGAAATACAAATGATTCTTTTTTTTTTTTTTTTAATTGATAGGAAATATTATAAAAATTGTATCCACAGATTACAAAAATAATAAATTACAGTCGAAAAGTAAAATTCAGCTGCTACGTTTTGGTTATGTAACTTTATTTCTCCATCCAAGTACATAACCATTCATCCAAGTACTATTTTTTTTATATAACCAATTCATTGTCTAAACATTGATTTGGCCACTTTGTTTTGTTTATAGCAATAACTATGTGAGTTTATAATGCCATAATTATAAGATTAAAGTGCAGAATTTAAGTTCTGTTATTATATGATTAAAATATTTTTTATTAGATATTTAATTAGATTTTGATAGTGAACCAACCTTGAAGTTAGGAGCTTCCTACTTTTAATATATGATATGATATATGATGATTTAGTAGATTTCCTAATGCATATGCACATGTGAAACCATAACTTCTGAGCTAAATCGTTATTACCCGCCCTATGTATATGTAATAAGTATGAGAATATGTGTGTGTAAATGGATATACATATAAAGTGCTGATTAGCAAATGCAGTAGACAGTAATAACTTGACTAATGGTTTGCTTGGCGAAAGGTTGAAGGGGCAGCATTTGAAGATGGAAGGACTCCTAGCATTTGGGACACCTTTGCTCATGCTGGTCTGTTCCTTGTGATTGTAGTTACCTTGCTAATATCTGAATGTCACAATATGTTCGTTTTAGCTGTATGCTACTTTAAAAGATCGTTACGATTTGAGAGAAGCCAGTATCTTTACCTGTTCTTACAGCAGCAGCAATTGATACTAAACGAGTTCGGTCCCTAATTTTTCAGGTGAATATGGAGGTGCCACTGCAGATGTATCCTGTGACGCATACCATAAATACAAGGTGTGGAAGGAAACTGAACCAGTTTAACTTGGAGTTCACATAATTGATTATTAATCTGATTGCCCTTGAATATTGTCTATTGCAGGAAGATGTAAAACTTATGGCTGACACGGGTTTGGAAGGGTATAGATTTTCGATTTCATGGTCGAGACTTATTCCTAGTAAGCTCTTTTAATTTATTCAACTACTTAAGTACAGGTGATGCTGTTATAAGCTTTATCTTTCTTCTCCTACTTGATTTTGCTTTCTATGTAGATGGAAGAGGTCCTGTTAATCCTAAGGGATTGCAGTACTATAATAATCTCATTGATGAAGTTGTCAGTCATGGTATAAATCACAATTCCATCTGCATTACTTCTAATGTTTTTCCGTTGGATGTTTGTGTTTCGCTTCCTGTCAGCAAGTTTATGAGTTAATTCACTTATCTGATTGACTCCATTATTCTTTTATTTTTCTTAAATTGTAGGAATTCAACCGCATGTTACTCTATGTCACAGTGATCTACCACAAGCACTTGAAGACGAATATGGAGGATGGATGAGCCGAAGGATAATGTGTGATGCACAGTAGTTATAATTTAGTTCGTGTTTTGCTACACTGTCGGAATAATATAACATGATTGTTTATGTTTTCCTTTTAGCGATGACTTCACTGCATATGCGGATGTGTGCTTCAAGGAATTTGGTGACAGAGTTTTGCATTGGACTACCTTGAATGAGGCCAATGTATTTACTCTAGGCGGTTATGATAATGGAATGACCCCTCCAAATCATTGTTCCCCACCTTTCGGTGTAAGAAGCTGCCCCATAGGTAACTCTTCAACTGAGCCTTACATAGCAGGTCATAATTTACTGCTCGCCCATTCAGCTGTAGCGAGACTCTACAGGAGAAAATACAAGGTATCATCGTTAAACATTATAATGAATGAGCCATTACTATTTAATAGTGCTCTAAGTCCCCAAAGGCTTGCTAATAATGTATATGCTCCAATGCAGTCAACTCAACATGGTTTTGTTGGATTAAATCTATTTGCGTTTTGGTCAATTCCTTACACAAATAAAACAGTCGATGTAATGGCAGCACAACGAGCTAATGATTTTTACCTGGGCTGGTAAGATGCCTAAGTTTTTTACATCTCAAACATTAAACACCTAATGAACTTTTTCGTTTGTTATAACTCCTATCCTCATTGAAGGTTTGTCAATCCCTTGATATTTGGAGACTATCCAGATATAATGAAGAAGAATGCTGGTTCTAGATTGCCTAAATTCACACGACAAGAATCTAAGCAAGTTAAAGGAGCTATAGACTTCATAGCCCTGAACCATTATATGACAGTACGTGTCAAAGATAGATCCAACAGCCTGGACAATGATATCAGAGACTTCACTGCTGATGCAGCATTTGAATTTATATGTAAGAATAATGTCTAATGCATCAATCATCATAAGACATAAATAATGATCAACATTAGGCATAATTTTGTCAGTAAACCAACGCCAGTTCCTTTTAGGCTTGGAGGCCGATCAATTCTTTTATCTGTTGTAGATTTGTCTCATGTCAAGATTCAATCTTCTTTCACTTTATTTATGCAGTGACACTAGGTGCTGCACCAGCAGGCATGGTGAGTTAGGTTTGCGGAGTGCATCAATTTCACGGTGCACTTTACCTTATTTATGTTTATTTTATTTTTTTTGAGTAAAGGGTCAAAAACACATCTAAAGTATATTAATTTTTTGAATTTCATACATGAACTACCAAGTGTGTGAGTTTCCTACCTGAAATATGACAACATGTTAACGAAACACACCTGAACTATCAATTGTTTGAGTTTCACACCTGAAATTTCGTGGATGAAATTGGGCAACTGAAATTTTAGGTACGGAATTCAAATAACTGATAGTTCAGGTGTCTTTCACTAAAATTTTGAGATAATTTAGGTAGGAAACTTATACACTTGATAATTCAAATATAAATCTCAAAAAATCAACATACTTTATATGTGTTTTTGACTCTTCACTCTTTTGTTTTTCCATTGACAATTTGTTTTAAATCAGTATCCAGTGACAAAACCAGGTCTGCAAGGAGTATTAGAATATTTCAAGCAAGCTTATGGCAATCCACCTATGTATATTCATGAAAATGGTTTCCCCCTTTTTATCTCTCTCATTCACACACATCAAATACCTATGCCTTTGCCTTTAAAATGTTGTAGCGTTTTATATGCGTTGGCGTCCCATAATACAAGAATATAATTGTAAAAGCCTGGTGTCGTTTGTTTATTCAGGTCAAATGACACCACGAAATGCTACGTTAAATGACACAACCCGGATAGAATATCTGCAAACTTATATCGGGAATTTGCTTGATGCTGTGAGGTAAATCCCCTATCTTATAATTACACATCTGTTACTGATGAAAGACGGTCACAAAGGGGGTCATCAGAAATTAAACTTCATAAATAAGGTTCAAATTGTTTCTTATGTACATATAGCAAATGTTAAAATTCTAGCTCCCCACAGTAGAGACATGACATATTTTACTGATTTTTTTAAAACCTGCATCTGTTTGTTATTGCAGGAATGGGTCAAACGTGAAAGGCTACTTTACATGGTCATTTTTAGACTGTTTTGAGTTACTGGGCGCATATCAGTCGGGATTTGGCCTATACTATGTGGATTTGAATGACAAGAACTTAACAAGATATCCAAAGCTTTCTGCACATTGGTACTCTAACTTCTTGAAGGGAAAAGGATCCAAACATACTGCACTTGTTGATATTGAAGATAAAGCATTTCATTCTTCCCAATAAGTATTTTTTTTTTCTTCGTGGGTATTTGGTCTCTGTTGCAATTTTTGCAAATAAGGACTATTAATCTAGATTCTGGCAATATTCCTATGCAATCCTCTAAGCAATTGCTCTTAACAATACAAGAAATGTTCTTGGCTAGATGGAGTACCTTTTCAAGCACATATCTTTTTCGGAATATCATTACATTAATATAAAGCTATCAAACTTTCATTTATTCCTAGTCTCAATATGATTAGTTATTTTATGGAATATCTTTAAAACTTGACCCGATATTAAAAAGATATCTTAAATTTTGTTTTATATGGGAACATAGACATTCCAATGTATTCCTCCAAATAGTAACAAATTAACTTTTTTAGAACCTTCAGTTGATCTTTGTACTCTCAGACATTGTATTAATATTAGCCTTTTTCATTACTAAATAAGAGAAATATATCTCATCTCTCATAAAGCTGTGTGTTGTGAAAATTATCTAAAAGATATATGTCATCCTTATTGATCATAAATCCAACAAAAAATTGGAAAATTTTTATATTCTTCATAAGAAATAAAAGTACAACAAAATAATATGAAGATTAACAACACAAGAAACATTAAAAAAAACTGCACAATGATTATATTAGCTAGCAACATGACACCATTGCCCAAAAAAAAAAAAAAAAAAAAAAAAAAAAAAAAAAAACTAGCAACATGACACTGAAAGAAGAACATTCTAGTTGCAAGCATAAAATGAAAAACAATAACTTTTCTTATCGTTTCAGGCTGATTATTTCTTTAGTCAATATTTTTAAAGAAGTTTTCAATTTTTAAATGAGTAATATTTAAAGGGCCTTTAAAGTCATTATATTTATTGGCAAGATTTGCTATTATCGTATTTGTTTGAGGGAGTTGATTTATCACCGTTCATGGAGGGAGTTATTTTAGGCAAAGGTGATTTTATGCATAGCTTTCTTTAGAAAGTTATTTGATGTATAGAGGTTAAATTTATTCATTTATTAACCACTTAAGCAATATTTTTTGTAATTCTTATAAACGAATCAATTAAGTTGCGTAAGACCCGCCAGTGTTCCTTGAAGTATTTAGCAAAAAAAAAAAAAAGGAAAAATATTTTTCTGGAAACAAAAAATTAATGCGTTAATTGTGGAACCCTATGATGATTTTCCTAATCCTTCACCAATATTAAGTTTAGTATTGTAAGCATATTTGTATAATTATGTGGCTAAATATTTAGCAACATGAAAACCAACTAAGCCATCATGGTTGGTGACTAATGGCTTGTAATACCATGTATTAAGCAACATGGTGGCTATAAATATATAAGAAGTGAGCTGAAATTTTTAGCCTAATTTTTCATTTTAGAAAATTTCTACTTTTAACAATTTCCACTTTGAGCGGTTTTTATATTTAGCATTGAGAATTTTTTATATTATTCAACACGTTATAAGCGCGAGGCTCTGCCGGCTTAAGCAAATAGTATAAAAAAAGTTAATATTTTTATTTTATTATAATGTCTAATATCAATAAACTTGAATTTGTTACCCTTGATATATCGGGCAAAGGCTACATGTCGTGGGCACTAGATGCCGAGTTGCATTTAGATGCGATGGATCTGGCGGACACCATCAAGAATGGAAATCAGGCATCGGTCCAAGATCGGGCCAAGGCGATGATATTTCTCCACCACCACCTTGACTAGGGTTTGAAATGGAATATCTTACGGTAAAAGATCCCATTACCCTGGAATAATTTAAAAGATATATACGACCACCTAAAGTTGGTTGTTTTTCCACAGGCCCGTCATGAGTGGCTGAATCTAAGGTTACAAGATTTTAAAACTATAACTGAATATAATTCTTTAGAATTATTTCACAGCTAAAGTTATGCGGAGAAAAACATTGCTGATCATGATATGCTTGAGAAGACCTACTCCACTTTTTCGGCCTCAAATATGCTCCTGCAACACAAATACCAAGGAATGGGCTTCACAAAATATTCTGAATTAATCTCACATCTCTCTTGGTTGCCGAACAACACAATGACTTCCTAATGAAAAATCATGAAAATCGACCCGTTGAATCCGCTTAATTTTTTGAAGTAAATGAGGCAAATTTCCAACAGCATGAAAGAGGTCGTGGCCCCAGACATGTTTGTGGTCGAGGTCGAAGAAGGAATGATAGTCTTGATGGTCGTCTTGTAGTAAATAACGACCAACAACACAGAAGGAGGGATGAGTGGCATGATATGATACCCAAGAAAATTTCAGAAAATTTGTGCCACAGGTGTGGAGGGAAAGGACACTGGTCGCTCACCTGTCGCGCATCAAAGTAACTAGTTCAGCTATATCAAGCATCACTAAAAAGGAAAAAAAAAGCCAGAGGCAAACTTTATCACCGAAGATAATATCGAGCCCATGTAACTTGATGTAGCTGATTTCTTTTTTCCTGAAGGAAAAGTGGATCACCAAATAGGTGATAAGCCCCTGATAATGTAAATGATTTTAAGTTCTATCGTTTTAATGACTTGTATATGTGTATATTTATAAGCATTGTAAATAAATAAAAGTCAATGTAAAAGATCTGTTTAATAGTAATTATGTTATGTTTACGTTGTTTTATTCTTTCATTTTGAAGAAAATATGGATGTACCTCAAGTTTTATTCGGATCAATACTCAGTCACGATGATATCTGTGTAATTGATAGTGTAACAACTCATGCCATCTTCAAAGAGGAGAGATACTTCTCTTACTTGCTGAGGAGAAAAGCAAATGTTAAAACAATTTCTGGTAACTCGAAATCAATTGAAGGTTCCGGAAGAACCACTGTATTTCTGCCTAAGTGGACAAAACTGGTTATAGAAGATGCTTTATTCTCTTCTGCATCTCCAAGAAGCTTGTTATGGTTCAAGGATATTCATCGAAATGGTTATCATATTGAGACAACAAATGAAATGAATAAAGAATACTTTGGCACTACCGATAATGTCTCAGGCCAGAAATATATTTTGAAAAAATTACCAACTTTGTCTGCTGGACTGTTTATGCAGAAATTAGTACAATTGAAGCACATTATATCATAAACAAGAAGTTTATCGATTTGAGTACTTTTAGGTTGTGGCGTGACCGAATAGGTCACCTTGGATCAGTAATGATGAGGTGAATCACTGAAAATTCAATTAGGCACCCGTTAAAGAACCTGAAGATTCTTATAGACAAGAAATTTTCATGTGCTGCTTGTCATCAAGGAAATTTAATTACGAGGCCATCATCATGAAGGTTGGCATTGAATCCCCTAATTTTTTTTGAACATATACATGGGGACATATGTGGACCTATCTACCCATCTAGTGGAGTGTTTAGATATTTTATGATTCTAATCGATGCGTCTTCGAGGTGGTCCTATGTATGCCTCTTATCATCTCACAACCTAGCTTTTGCGAAATTGTTGGCACAAATAATTCAATTAAGGGCACAATTTTTAAATTATCCTATTAAGGCCATCTGCCTCGATAATTCTATGAAATTTACTTCCCAAGCTTTTAATGATTATTGTTTATTAATTGGGATACAAGTTGAACATCTTGTAGCTTATGTTTATACTCAAATGGTCTTGCAGAGTCATTTATTAAGCGCCTACAATTAATAGTAAGACCACTACTTATGAAAATGAAATTTCCCACTACTATTTGGGGCCATGCTATCTTGCATGCAATAGTTCTCAATCGTCTTCGACCGACTGGTTATAATAAATATTCCCCATCATAATTATTTTTTGGTCATCAACCAAACATTGCTCATCTAAAAATCTTTGGTTGTGCGGTATATGTGCCAGTAGCACCACCGCATATACTAAGATGGGTCCTCAAAGAAGATTAAAAATATATGTTGGGTTTAACTCACCCTCCATAATTCGCTACCTTAAACCATTAACGGGAGACTTTTCACTGCTCAATT
>JBDJHY010000116.1:15443083-15454750 GCA_039654485.1 Withania somnifera | reverse complement strand
CGTAGGTTGTTTGGAGTTTAGTATCAACTTACAGGTTCAATTGAAAGGTGAGGGTAACCAGTCCCTTGTTGTTTATAAATCGATAAGTTTATCGTAAATTTTCGCATATCTTTTTCTTTGTTTCTTTCTCCCTCGTGTTTCATGTGCCTCGTGTATACGATCCGCATCATAAGATCCATGAATTTTTTTAGATCCTTGGGTTGTCCTGCAACTGAATGAACAACCTGTTGCGGAGCGAACTGCGGGACCTGAATATCTGAAATATTCAACTAAACTCGCGATTATGAAGTAGCCTGAGGAAGTGGTCCACATTGATTAGGCACCAATGCCTCTAACACATTCAATACTCTCATCACTACGTCTGCAGGCAAAGAAACAGTAGGTACAACAGTTGGCACTGACAATGGAGCATCTTGAGAAATCTTTTCCTACACTTGTTTTGTAGCTACAACTCAGGGCTGACCCTCACTCACAACTTCAGGTGGAGGCATAGTTATCAGTGTCCTTGTTCGAGGCTCAGTCGAATGAAACCCAATTTGACTACCACTACGGGTAGTACCTTATTCAGCACTGCATCTAACAGATGCACGACCAGTAGAGGAAGAACCACACTTCTTAGCCATTTCCGTAACAACATTCAAAGGTTAGACTTAATCAACTCAACGCAAGGATAAGGAATGAAAAAGTGGAAAAACTTCCTAGATGTTCAACAACCTTGAGATCATAAGTATGGACACCTACATATCCACGAACAAGAATCTACTAAACACTGCTCCATGACCCGAGACTTAAAGCCTAGGCTCTGATACCAACTTTATCACGTCCCAAAATACTCCTAGACGTGATAAGCACCAAAATAAAATACGTCTAGATGCTAACACCACCTGCCGGGCTATCCAATTTGTCATACACTTTACCATTTCAATAAGTACCAAAATAAAATATTTGCAACTCCAAAACACATCAATATACCTAATAAATGAAGGATAATAATCCAACGAAATTTCATAAACAACCTAATAATTCAACCTTTACTCGAGAACTATTTCTCTAGCCCAAATCCAACACTAAGACCATTGAGCATCTAATAAAATTTCATAAGTTCAACTTCTGGGCATTGAAACCCAGAAAAAAATTAAAATAAAAACAATAAATGATAAAATAGATGTAGCTGAAACGCTAGCCTTCACGACCAAGGTGAAGGTTCACCTCAGCAATAGGATCTATTGGACGAACCCATTAACCTCTATCTACTCCTCTACAATAGTATTTACACAGGGATGCAAGAAAGGAGTGAGCTATATATAAATATAACCCAATAAGATCCTCCAATCACTACTTTAATACCACTGGAACATGTATTAGAAAATACAACTCCACAATCATCACAGAGATACGATGCAAATAATGTTTATAATAATATAATGTTCAAAATCATTTAGACCAATATTAAAAAAATCATATATCCCAACACAATCAACTTTTACGACTAGTCATAAACGATAATGAAGGAGATCAACTCAATACCCCAACAAGTTTATGGCAACATATAATGCCCCAAAAGTATACTACAACAGCATGTACGAAGCCCCTAACATATTATGGCAACATAAGTATATGTCCCTAACATATTACGACAGTTATGTATGCCCCCAGTAACTATATCACAACAATAAACCAAGAATATCCAGAACCCCGACATCACATCACATCTTAGTTACTCAATAGTTCTTAGTATACTTCACAAAGTATCGCATATCTGCGGTTGGTAAAAAATCACTAGTTTTGCCAAGCACACGCTTATCCCAACACATAAACTAGATAGAGAAATATATTTTTTTAAATACTAATTTTGAAAAGCAAGCATCAAAGCTTAAAGTCTCGCTTACCTTACTAACCACGAGTTCCCTAACCTTGCAACGGGTAGAGCACCAATCAAATAGCCTCCAATGGCTTCAACCTATCAAAAATATTAATTATTGATACCAATTATATTAGTCGGGGGCATGTCTCAATATCTCTAATTTTTAAATTTAAAGCTAAACCTTAATATTTCACCCCCTCAACCCATGAATTAAAGGTGCAAATATATCAACATCTTTGACCAAACTTAATTAAAAAGTCACCTACAAAATATATTAGCATTGCTACATAGTCCAACTATGCATAGAAAAATTTAAGATGAAAATCTTTACTTTCGTAGCTATAATATTGCCGCTGGCCGGCAGTGGCTTAAGTTCTATTTAACAAACAATTAATTCCTACATCATCACCTCATGGATAATATCCTTGATCCATTATTATGCACATGTCATTTGTCATGGTTATGACCCTTTTTTGTCACAACAACTTCAAATGTTTAAGTAAAATAAAGCTAATTAACAACCACATAGCAACTCACGTTGCCTTTTAAACACCAACATCATATTATATTGCCTAACTTTTATTTTTAACAAGAATATACCAAAAGATCAACTAATGTTACAAGAACCATGAAAAAATCTCATACCTGAATCACTAAAAAAAATGTTATTGTTGTTTGCTATTGTCGCCTGCTTGCACTCAATTTTTTCTAAAGCATTTGAATCTTTCTTTCAAAAGATAATGGGACTAAATTACCCTAAAACTTACTCTTTGTTGTTGACAACAGTCAAAATAAAATAATGGGTTTCGCCCACTCTTTTTAACCCCCTTTATGCTTATAATTTTATTTATTTATTTTTAAAAAAATTATTATTACTATTTATTAGTTAAATTACTAATTCACCCCTCATTAAAAGAATTGGGTTGTTATAAGCGAATTTGGAAAGCCAACAATAGAAAGAGAATTTAGACAAACGAACACCATTTGATAGTAAATTCAATAATTTTTTTTTGAAAAAAATTTAGACTTCGAGCATCGGCAAAGATAATTTTTATGTGGATTTTCAAAGAAATGATATATGAAATTTATGTTTAGGCAATTATATTTGTCTGGTCCTTTTAAAAAGTATACATGACGATTCTAGACTATACTTGTGATCTATAACTGGTTGATGCCTAGACTGTGAGTATCGTCTATAACTGGTCACTTGATTGATGACGGTAAAATTTTTAGTATAATGAATAGAAAAAATAAGTTGAATCTCTTACAAACAATCATTTGAACTACTGAACGGAGCTAAGATTGAGAATGATGACAGTGATCTTTTGCATGCTCAAGTTAAGGGTGATAAAGTCATTAATTTTGTAACTAATAAGACTAAAATCTATGTAGAAAATAAAAGATTTAACAACAATGGAAAAAATTTAAAAGCTTATAAAATAACAATGAAAAAATGGTGAAGATCCTCGTGTGATTTTTTGATGAGAGCAAAAAGAATATAAAAGCATTAATTTTTATCTTGACCAAAAAATTAAAATATGAATCTTAAAATATTTAAAATTAAAAAATAAAATATTTGATAGCAATGAATGCGAGTTTTAGAGATCGGAGAAGAAGATAAATTTGACGAAAAAACTTAGAATTTGAAAAAAAAAGAAAGAATGAGAATAATGTGGAAAGAAAAATGGGTTGACGTTTATTTTAAAAAATTGTAAGGATATAAATATATTTTTAAAATGTTATAAGGTTGCCAAAAATATTAAAAGTACACCTTTTTCACTTTTTAAAATTAATATCATAAAAAATAAATCAAAAAGAAGTTTCGTGTCTGTATCCTCAATTAAATTTATTTGATGTCTTTATCTTTGGTTCTTCTCGAGAGAGTAAAACATAAGAAGTCTCTCTTAAACTAATATGTGTAATTGATTTTTCAACATGGTCAAGATATACTTTTAAAAGACTATGTGATTGTTTCTATTTGTTTTATTGTTGATCAAAAAAGTTACTTAATATATGTTGCGGTAATAATTGATAAGTATTTTATAGATTTAATCAAGACGCGCAAAAACTGACTCAAACATCATAGTTATTGAAAAAAATATTTTTTTTTATTTTATTTATAAGAGACAGTTGAAGCAACCTAAGGTCAATGTGTCTACTTCAATTTTTTTTTAATTTTTTAATTTAATTTTATTTATTTATCAATATATTATATTTAAAAATTACGCAACTAGTATCATAAATCACAATAATTAATAATTTAAAAGATGTAAAAAATTTAATTGACTTTTGATATTTTATCAGTGTCACATAAGTGGAGATTAAATAAGTAGCATATTATTTAAAAATAACGTAAAAGTATTATAAATCACAATAATTAACGAATTAAAATATTTAAAAAATATCTGAAAAGAGGAATGACTTTCGAAATTCTATCGCTGCCATATAATTTGAAATAAAGAGAGTAACATATAATATTTTAAATTACGTAAAAGTACTATAACAATAGCTAACAACTTATAATATCTATAAACCATATAAAAAATTTAATCAAGACTCTAATTGCCTTACTATTAAAGGATATTTAGTACAATAAATTACAATAATAATAACCTAAAGTATTTAGAAGATATAAAAAAAATTATTGACTTTCGGCATTATATCAGTGCCACATAAATCGAGACAAAATAAATAATATATATTAGGTGAATAACGTAAAAAGTATCATAAATCACAATGATTAATGACTTAAAATATTTAAAAATACATACAAAATTTAGTTGATTCTTGTGCATTCTACAAATGCCATATAAATTGAAGTGAAGGAAGTAACAAATATCATCTGAAATTACGTAAAAACATATTATTAATTACAATAGTTAACAACTTAAAAGGGATTTCAAATACATAGATAATCCATAAATGATAATAATTAACACTTTAAAATATATATTATTTAAAATTTATGTAATAGTACTATAAATCATAATAGTTAACAATTTAAAATATTTATAAATTATATAAAAAATATTATATATTATAATATTAATTATTTAAAATATTTACATCTGGTACGTATTAACCAAAAAATTAAAAAAAAAATTAAACCTACTCATTAGAGTTTTTTTTGTTTTTAAAAAAGGAAAAAAACATTGGGAAGCGAGCTCACACACCTTTTGAACTACTACTTAAGGATTACTGTATTTTGCTGCTGTGGCCGATTAGGGTTTGTATCTCTTCCTTTTACATACTACTTCCTCATCTGCTCTCAATTCATAGAAGAAAATATTTACTATTCAAATATGAGGTAAATCTATATCTCTTCATCTTCCTTCTACAATTCTAACCACTGAATTTTCATTCTCTCTTTGGTTGCTTTTATTTTTTATTTTTAAGATCTCAAGTTGTTATTGCTTCTTTTTTGATTTTTGATGAATATTTCTTAGTTGACTACACTAGATATGTTGTTTCTGTTGATGATGTGTTTATTTATTTATGTATGACGGTGATTTGTTTGCACTATGGATTTGGTTTTATTTTCGCTTTAGTAAAATTTATATTTTCACTTATACTGGTAATTTTTTAGCGTACAAAGAGAAAAACATATACAGTATATATTTCTTTTTCATGTATTACCCTGGATATGAATTACTAACTATATATTGCAAAACATTTTTCAAAACCTAATACTACACATCAATTAATATCGGTATTGTGATAAAATACTCATATTAATTGTTGTTTCTTAAGGGGCGTGCCAAGTGCTAAGTCCATAAGTAAAAAATTGAACGAAGGGAGTATATATTGAAGGATGCTGGGAAGTGGTATCAATAATAATAGCATATGTTAATTTAGCATTAATTTGATCCACTCTGGCGTGATTGTGACTTGAAGAAGATTCTTCGGTTTGAGGGTGAGTAGTTGCACCACAGGTTGTTCTAATAGTTTCTAGTAGTTGTACATTTTCAAGGATTCTATATCAAGACTCATGAGCAACTTATATACATGTTTCCTGTGGAAGACTACAACACAGTTTTCTGTGATTAATTCTCGTGTGCTAGAGTAGTAAATTTGCTCTTTAAATTATAGTACTCCCTCCGTTTAAAAGAGAATGACTTGTTTCGATTTGGCACGGAGTTCAATAAAATAAAGAAGACTTTAGAATTTTGTGGTCTTAAATTAAAGTTATGTCAAATGTACCAAAATGCTCTTTAATATTGTCATCTTAAACATGCCAGGCGGGAGTTGGAATTAAAGTATTGCCAAAAAAGGAGAGGGTCATTCTTTTTAAAATGGAGGGAGTAGGTTTAGATGAAAATTGACATGGTAATTGATCTATTGAGGTCAAGCCGTTCTACTGAATGGAGAAGGTGAAAATTATCTTCTCTAGACAAACATTAAAATGATGGATCAAATTCCCATTTTAGTTCATATATGCGTTGTGGTGCCACAATTTTTGTTGGGAGGTGAAAATTATCTTCTCTAGACAAACATTAAAATGATAGAACAAATTCCCATTTTAGTTCATATATGCGTTGGTGGTGCCACAATTTTTGTCGGGATAGAGAATTTCTTGTTATTCTCTGTGTTTGAATGTGTTGTGTCATATCTAATTTGCACAAAATTCTGCCTATGTATTGAAATTCCCTCTTTTAGCTAATATCAACTTTTCTTGGTTGACAGCCTCCATCCAGAAGTCAAGTGGGCACAAAGGCCTGATGTTGTTTACCTCACTGTGATGTTGCCAGATGCTAAAGATCCAAAAGTAAACTTGGATCCAGAAGGAGTTTTTAACTTCTCTGCTACTGCTGGGGCAGGAGACCGTCTCTATGAGTTGAAACTTGAGCTCCAGGATAAAGTTAATGTTGAGGTAGAGGATTTGGTTACATCATTGGATTGATTTGGATTTTCTAGTTACTCATATACCGTGCCTGTCTATATTATATATTTCCCACTGGGGCATGTTAGGTAGAGCTAGTGTGGCAAAAATGTTGTAAATCATGCTTTTAGGAGTCGAATCACAAGAGTATTTGAACCAATCAGAAAGGCAAACTTTATAATTTAGTTACGATAAGATTTAACAAGGTGTTTATGTGATTTAGCAATCATAAAATAGTGACAAGGGGATGATAGGTTGTGTGATTCAGCAATCATAAAATAGTGACAAGCGGATGCCAGTTTGTGTAATTTAGCTATCATAATATATTATTTAGTGGTGAAGAAATTTGGCCACTGAAGATACA
The DNA here is from genome assembly GCA_039654485.1 of Withania somnifera. Lineage (NCBI taxonomy): Eukaryota > Viridiplantae > Streptophyta > Magnoliopsida > Solanales > Solanaceae > Withania > Withania somnifera. The sequence continues at coordinate 15,447,643 of JBDJHY010000116.1, read as the reverse complement.
AATATAAGCCAGCCTTTGATTTAATCGTTACACTTGTCTATCCCCGTTATATAGAATTGCTTGTAATTTGCAATTTCTTTCTGAAGGAGAGCAAAATAAGTACTGGCGTGAGAAGTATATTCTGCGTTGTGCAAAAAGAAGAGCCGAAATGGTGGACAAAGTTATTGCGTGGAGACGGGAAAGCACCACACTATGTGAAAGTTGACTGGGACAAATGGGTGGATGAAGATGATGAACCCGATGCTGGTATCACCTGAATCATGTTCTGTCAATCTCTTAGCATAGTTGTTATAACACATGCAGGAACTGATTTTGTTACTGCTTCAAACTTTTTTAGGTCCTGGCGATATGGATCTAAATTCAATGGATTTCTCAGTAAGAATTTACTGCAGTCCTTTATATATTGCATGTTTAATTTGGAATATCTTTTGAATTTCTCCACTGTTGCAATTTGTAGAAATTCGGTGATATGGGCGGAATGATGGGTGGAATGGGAGGTGATATGGCTGGTATGATGGGTGGAATGGGAGGTGATATGGCTGGTATGATGGGTGGAATGGGAGGTGATATGGGGGATGACCTTGATGATAGTGACGATGAAGGTATAATTTGACAGCTCTGAAGTATTTATAGATTGCTGAATTTTGATTATTACATTTATATTTGAATCCTCATGGAATTGTTGATTACATATTTTGCACTTCTTTTGGCCCTTCTTTCTGCGCAAAAAAGTCATTTTCGTCTCTCCTCCGGAATGCACTGGGTGGGGAATAATTCAATAGCAAATCTATTCGAGCGTGAGATAACTACTAAAATTTTAAAAATGATTGAGGAACTTATGCATTGTGTTATAAAGTCAGGCCTGGTATTATACACGATTCTTCAAAATTGATATGGTTGAAATGGCTGAACTTGTCCAAATCCTTGTTCTACTAACTGTTTTTGGTTGTATTCAATTCAAACCTCCTAGTCTGTTTAAAAAAAAAATTCAGACCTCCAAGTATTTCTATAAAAGAGAATATTTCTGTTGCAAGATCAACTAATAGATTGACAAAAATTATTTATTCATGGTTATTTTGGCATAAGTGTCCTCAATTCACTACACTCGCTTTCGGTGGGTGGGTGGGGTAGTTCTTGTAGTAGAAAACAAGTTGGAGGTATGGTGCAATTATATTACATTGGGGGGAGACCAAGGGGAATAGAATTTCAAGGGGATCATGTAGAATCTGCATTTGTCTTCAACTAGATGCGTCAAAGAAAAAAGCAAACAGAAATGTTTATTTTCTTTTTGAAAGAATAAAAGTGGTATACAAGGAGCGACAAGTATATTGTTTTAGTTGATAAGATTTAAGGTACTTGACATGAGATGTTAAATCATTGATCTGATGACATTTCAAGGACATTTGTGATGAGAAATCAAGAACTAGAACGATTCTGGAACTTGAGAAGTAGATAGTAGTGGATGTCTCTTGGTGTGTTTCAGAATAAAGTCTTAGACTCCTAGTCTTAAAGTTGATTGTAGCAATGGATAAGTTTGGAATATATGATGTAGATATGCTAATCAGAGTATTTTCTAAAGGAAGTAATTGCATAATTTACCTTAGGCAATTTGTATTTAAAAGAGTGTCCGTCATGTGCATATCGTTAGACGTCCGAGGTTTATTGGTGTTATGAGATTTCCCCCCTCCTAGGGCACCGTATATAAAAGCTTGATTTTATGCTCTTCTGCAGAGCAAGAAGTGACAAAGGCTTCAGCTAAAGCTGCTGAGACGGTAGAGGGGAAACCTAAAGGAGAAGACACCAGCAAGTCAGGAGGTGAGGCTGCATAGGGAAGACGTGGAAGCTCAGTCAGGCTCTTGAGTGCATAAGTAGTAGATGTTGCTGCAGAGATCCATTGGTGACGCACTGGAGTGGCATGCTTATAAGTTGTCCCTTTCAGTTCATGCAAGTGAAGAAGCTTCTCTCTCATGGGAGTTTTTTGTGAGGGACATTATTAACACTTCCATCTACCTGAGCTGGAAAACATACCTCTATGCTTCTAATTAATGAGCTTCTGTAATATTGTTTTAGTTGACTGATAATGGTGTTTGAATGACTTGGATCACAACTATCTGTCTTCTTGGCCTGCCATCTCTTTTAGATGCTTCTGCTTAAATTAAACTCCTTAAAACACTCTAGAGAAGCAAAAACATCTTTGATGAGTGATCGTAATTCATTTCTCATTTTCGTTATCCTTGAATATTTAACCAGGTGGAAGAAATTGACAGGGGAACAAGCAGGCTGTTTAGTTTTGAATTGGTTTATATATCAGGTTGAGGGGTTGAAATGTGAATGCATACTCTTGTTTTGGTTGATAAAGTTGCTTCAACTATATTTTGTCAAGTAGATCGGATTTTCCCTTAAATTAAGTCTATTAAGTTCGCAGCCATTAATTAATTTATGATTAATGTGTTTCTTTTTGATGAAATTCTTCCAAATCAGAGTTCCAAGTTCTCACCTAAAAGGGGAGAAAGCTTGAAAGTGTAAACATAAATCCAGATGGTGTGTTTCTCCTCTCAAACACAATCTTTTTATTCTATTTTATGTGCCGCTATTTTTTTCATTACCTATTCAATGTGTTTAATAGGATTTAATGAGAAAAGATGTCTTTGTTGGATCTAGACTGCGATGATCGTGAATGTGGCCTTCCTCCGATGCCTCACGTTTATTATTCTTCATTTTGTTGAGTGTTTTTTTTAGTTCATTTTTCTTTAATTCATCATTTTCCCATTTATTCTTCTTTATTTCATTATCATTCATCCATGACACTAGAACGGCAGTCCGATACATGCATTACTTGCTACAATCCTTTGTAAGGTAAAGTAATACCAACCAATACAGGAATTATTGTCCTAAATATTGACATTTTTATATATTTAAATATAGTAGTATTACCATTAATATAAGCTTTGTTATCTAGATATATAGTATATTACATATTTATAAATTCATAAATTTCACAAATACATTTACCATTCCAAAACAAAAGCTACCTTAGCAAATATCACATTCATTAAGAAATTAATACATAGAATGTGTAATTTTCTAAACTACCTTTATCTAATAAATATTTCTCTAAATTAAACACCGTAGGATGGAGTATGAAGGAATAATTGAAAAAATCATATTAGTTTTTGTCTTGAATTTTTGAAATGAAATTCACTCCCCCCCCCCCTCCCCTTTTTATTTTACTTCACATGCCCCTTAATTTTTTTTTTAATTTAAAATGTATTTACTAAGCTAACTTTATTAATGGTGCATTAGAAATTTTGAATTCGACTATTATTATTTTATGTAATTATTTAATACTCCCTCCATTTCTAAGTAAGTGCATTTAATGTCTAAGTACCAGAAGTGCACTTATTTAGAAATGAAGAGAGTGCTAAAAATAAAAAAATAATTATAACAAAATTCTCTTGATTTGAAAAATTAGACCAAGTAAATTCAATTTTTTATAAAATAAGTCTGACAAAAGTAAATTACATAAGGATAAGAAGAAAGAGAGAACTGCTTCTTTTATTACTTTTCTTTCCCATTCATTTGTTACATTTTATATTACAATAGAAGGGGATACATATACAGGTCATAACTTTCTTCAGAAAGCTATCAATAATCTTCTGCAGGAAGCTTTATACAAACTATAATCTTAGTAATGAAGCTTCATAATATAACTTATAAAGAAAGTTTCATAACTGCTTATAGAAATATGCTAATGGGAGTAACGAATGGACATCCACAATTAAATGTATTTATAAAACTCCCCTTTTGATGTTAATTAATAGATAATGTGTCTCGTTAAAACCTTAATAGGAGAACCCAATGGAAAAAAATTCTAGTGAAGGAAAAAGAGTACACAAATCTAGTCATACGCATTTGCTAGCTGCCTCATTAAAAACCTTGTCAGGAAAACCCAATGGGCACGTATGTTACTCCCCTTGATGAAGATCACGATTCAGTCGATTAAGCTTCCGCATTCCAATCTTGTATACCATCTTCTTAAGAGTTGAAGTTAGTAATGATTTGGTGAATAATCTGTTGAATTATCATTCGAACAGATTTTTCGTACATCAATATCACCATTCTTCTAGAGATAATATGTGAAGAATAACTTTGATGAAATATGCTTCGTCCAGTCCCCTTTGATGAAATATATCGTTGACCTCAACCACATACATTCTCCAGTTGCTTCATGAATTGCTTGTTATCTCAGCATGATTTGAAGAAGTAACAACAACAGACTGTTTTGTAGATCACCACGATATAGCAATTCCTCTGTATTAAATAAATATCTTGTTTGAGATTAAGTTGTTGAGCGGATTAACCACACTAGAAAGGGGGGAGGGGGTTGAATAGTGTGATGGCTTTTTCAAAAAAAAAATGGGTTATGCAAGAGAGTAAAAAACTAAATAAAAGAACACAAGCAATTTATAGTGGTTCGGCCAAACTCTTGCCTACATCCACTGCCTAAGTTCCTTGCAACTTAGGCTTTTCAACTATCACACCCAACTTACAATCAATTTC
>JBDJHY010000116.1:15427804-15442983 GCA_039654485.1 Withania somnifera | reverse complement strand
TTTATTTTAAATTTTGTATATTGTTCTGTTTTTGAGCCGAGGGTCTTTCGGAACAGCCTCTCTACCTGACCTAGGTAATGGTATGGATTGCGTATATTCTACCATTCCCAGACCCCACGGTGTGTGGGGGATTATACTGGGTGTGTTTCTATTGTGTCTATTTTGGTGTAACTGCCCTGAATTTTGCTCCACCCTCTTTCGCAGCCACGGGGTTTGGTGGGTGTTGAGGGGGGGGGGGGGAGCAGTTTCTGTAGTAAAAAAAAAAAAACAAACAAATTTGGTGTATGGTGCAATTATATGACTTTGGGGTTAGGGAAGACCAAGGAGAGTAGAATTTTAAGGGGATCATGTAGAATCAGCATTTGTCATCAATGAGATGCTTCCAAGAAAAAAGGTGGACATAAATGTTAACTTTGTTTTGAAAGAATAAAGTGGTATACAACGAGTGAAACGATATTGTTTTAGTTAATAAGGCTTAAAGTACTTGACTTGAGATGTTAAATCATTGATCTGATGACATTTCAAAGACAATTACGATGAGAAATCAAGAACTGGAAAGATTCTAGAACTTAAGAAGTAAATAATAGTGGATGTCTCTTTTGGTGTGTTTCAGAATAAAGTTGATTCCTAGTCTTGCTGCCTTCTAAAAGATGGTAGCTGCGGATAATTTTGGAATATATGTAGTAGATATGCTAATCAGGATATTTGTTAAAGGAAGCGATTGCAATTGTATTTGAAGGAGTGTCCGCGTTATTGGGTTTATTGATGTTATGAAATTTCCCCTCATCCTAGGGTAATCTGTATAAATTTTATTCTCTTCTGCAGAGCAAGAAGTGACAAAGCCTTCAGCTAAAGCTGCTGAGACGGTAGATGGGAAACCTAAAGGAGAAGACAGCAGCAAGGCAGGAGGTGAGGCTGCATAGGGAAGAAGTGGAAGTTCAGTCAGGATCTTGAGTGCACAAGTAGTAGATGTTGCTGCAGATTGGTAATGCACGAGCGACATGGTTATAAGTTGTCCCTTTCAGTTCATGAAATTAAAGAAGCTTATCGCTCATGGGAGTTTGTTGTGAGGGACAGTATTTAACATTTTCATCTACCTCTATGCTTCTAATTTATGAGCTTTATGTACGATTGTTTTAGTTCTGACTAATAATGGTGTTTGAACGACTTTGATCAAGTATATCCGTATCTTCCTGGCCTGCAACATGGCTGCTTAAATTAAGATAGTTCAACATTCTAGAGAAGCAAAAGACACGTTTGATGAATTATCGTACTTCTCCAAACAGGCTATTTAGTTTTAAATTGGTTTATATATCGTGGCATATGAATGCATCCTCCTGTTTTGGTTGATTTAAGTTGCTTCAGCTATTTGGAAATAGTTTTAACCAAAAGCAGTAAGTAGTGTTTTCCCACCCTAAGAATTTTCGATCACACACATCTTGAGAGATTCAATAGAGCTGACCAATATAAGCCTCAACGAAGGAATACGAACGTTAATTTAGTAATTTCTTATGAAACTAACCATGCAAAAACTTATGGAGGCAAAATTAAATTAACAAATTCTCAGTCCTTTCTCCCATGCCTCCGTTTGTATTTCATCATTCTCATCTTCATTTTATATATATCATAACACTAACTTGACTTTATATTGCTTCCTACGGTAAATCCAATATAAGAATTATTTTGTCCTAAAAGTTAACAAAATAAAATTACCAGCTATTGGACATATGCATTTTCCGTCTAAAAAACAAATATTATGTTTCAAAATATTACATCCACTAATAAATCAATACATGTGTAGTTTTTTTATTTAAAAATGTATTTTAAAATTAAACATTATAAGATTTTTTCACTCTCCGCTTAGTTTTCCAAAAATATTTAGCCTAAACATTTATATATAATTCTTTTTTGTAGAGACAAACTCAGTGGAATCAAAGACAAAAAGAGTCCAACCTTAAACCCTAAAGCGTTTGTTTGGAAAGAAGAAAATGGAAATGGAGATTGAACAAGATCAAATATATAAGCGATTTGGTATCAAAAACTCCATTCAGACTAACTTCGCCGATGATTACGTTTTCCAAATTGTTCCCAAGTATCTCTCCCTCTTTTTATTATTACAAGCTGCGAGATTTCCCCTCTTTTCATTGATTATTGTCTGTTAGTAATTGTTTGTGCTAAAATTCTTACTCTATGTAGGAAGGACTGGACATCAATGGCGGTATCGCTATCAACCAATGCAATTAAGTTGTACTCTTTAGCTACTGGACAGTACATTGGGGAATGTAACGGTCATTCTTCTACTATTAATCAAATTTCCTTTTCATCTCCTCATCTCCTGCATTCTTGCTCTTCTGATGGCACTCTCAGAGCTTGGGATACTAGATCTTTTCAACAGGTTCCAATTTTTTTAAACTTTTTCATAATTATGCTGCTCGGGCCACCTTGTGTGTACCTGACTACTTATTCCATGGATACCTGAGGTAATAGGTAACTCTCTCCACCGACAGCCAGAATTTTCACTAGGGATGTCAAAAAATAAAGAAGTAAATTTATGAAGAAGCTAAAGGGTATCAATATGTAATATGTATACATACATACATACACACACTATATATATATATATTTACATACACGCACACATATATAAAAAACTATTATACAATGTAATTTTCCGATGAAGGAGTGTCTGGTTGACACTCGTCAAGTACGTGTGGCTTCGCTACTGGTAGGATAGATGGAAGAAATCACCTAGTGTTTTGTCTTCGCTGTAATTTGAACCTGAGACGCTCATGGTTCTTTAATGTTTGATGTGAATTCGTGTGTACTTTGTTTTTCATTTCAAATAGATGAAATGCAGGTTTTTTCCTTAAGTGGTGGTCCTTCTCAAGAGATATTTAGTTTCTCCTTTGGTGGAGCAAATCACAACATGCTTGCTGCTGGGTGTAATGCTCAGGTACACTGCAAATTAAAAGTGGTAAATTTAGTAGAATCTTGCACTCTGTTTGGATGCTTGTCACGTATTATTTCTTAATGTATCGTATTGTGTTGTGTTGTGTTGCGTTGTGTTGTATTGTATCATACTGTATTGTTTAATGAATACAACATTTGGATAGAGTGTATCATTTTCTGCCGTTACATAATGTCACACATCAACAATTTAAAGGATAAAACTACAAGAAAAGTAGGGTACCAGGTAGAGCTACTATAAACTAAAGGATGATATAGGATTATTAAACAATAATTTGAGACAAAATGAAGGAAAAAGTAATAATCAAAACAGATATTATATATAAACTAACAACAAGATACAATACAATAGGTAATAACCATCCAAACAAGCTGTTAACTATTAAGTTTGTGGGTGCACTCTGTACCCATTAAAGCGTGTGAACTTCGTCTCTCTATCCATGTGTGTGTGAGAAATGAGTGTTTTAACTCTCTCTCTGTATATATATATATATGTGTATGTGTGAAATCAAGCCAAGGACAGTGATTGGCACTTGCTGGCTGCCCCTAAATACTATATCTGACCCTGGAAATTAGTTAGTTTGGTCTTTCACAACTCTTTACTGCTTGCTTCAGCCTTCAAACAAGAATTTGGATTATTTGAAACTACAAAAAGATTTTACTTTGCCAGATATGATTCTTAAGGGATGTAATTGTTCTTGTTCTTTTGACTGAGGCACATGAAATTACTTAGCTCTATTTAGTTGTATGAGATACGTGGCAAATGACATTGCATTGTGGTTATCTTTCACAGATACTCTTTTGGGATTGGAGGACCAAGCATCAGGTTGCATGCTTGGAGGAATCTCATACTGAAGATGTTACTCAGGTTCATTGACTCATTTCCCATGCATTGTTAGTAGTAAACCGTTGAGTTTATTGTGTTAATCAATGTTCTGCAAGTTAATAATAGTCATTCATCAGTGCTAGAACAACTCAGACCCATGTGTGTTAGTACAACATTAGAAATTGTTTTTCTAAGAGCTGTATAATCTGAAGTTTCTTTTGTAGTAGCATGATTGTAGAGAAAATTTCAATATGGTCAAGTTTCTTGAATTATTATTTAATGATTCGAGCCTCTTATTTTGATTTCTCAAACCGAGAGATCCATGAATCGGGACAGAGGTGCCCTTTGAGTATTTTTCTTATTTTTAATACTACATTTTAAAGATGACACAAAAGAAATGTAAAATTTAGGTATACTAGGTATCATCTTACTGCAAATTCTTAGCTTGTTTTGAAGTTAGAAAACGTGAGGCTTAATTATATTTCAAGTACTGATTTTCCATCTCTCTTGAAGTGGTTGGAAGTTGTGCTGAACCTGCTATGACCGTCAGTCATCTGATTACTGCTCTCCACCATCCGCGGACGTGATTGTGGTGTTCCTTGCATGTTTCCGTAACTATCTGAGCAAAAGGAGAAAAAAATAATGACTGACCTAGTTGGGATGCAGATTCTTTTATGCTTCTAATGATTACTAAACCTATCGTAGTCTTTTATCTTCGCTTTTTCTCATTCAGAAGTACTGCAATATTGTGTCTTGAAGTCTCTTTTGTTTCTTGTGATCACTTTTAGGTGCACTTTATTCCGGGCCATGATGGTAGACTCATTTCCGCATCAGTTGATGGATTGATGTGTCTATTTGATACTGGTGGAGATATCAACGACGATGATCAACTAATATCAGTATGTCAAAATGACAACTTTTGCAGTCCATATTTTCTGTTTATTTCATTTTAAAAATTATAACTACAAGTACTTTGAGAAGTGCAGTCCACTGAACACTTAAGGTGGAAAAGTGTACACTAGCTGTAGATCGATAGTGTCTTATATCTTATCATACTGTTATGCTTTTGCTGAAATCCATGCTGGTATACCTATAGAGATCTAGTGAGAACTTTCAAGATCTCAGTTAACTTGTACTCAAAAGAAAAAATTGGTAGTTCATGTGTAGTCCAGTTGTAAATTTTTGGCATCTATTATGAGAACATGACCTCCAACCATGCTCAGTCTATGAATTGACACCTTGTCTTCTTCTCACGGTGATTTTGAATTCTTTACATCTGATATTGCTAGTTTTGACATCAGTACATTATATAGACGTTTAGCTAACTTTGAAGCAAACCTAGTTCTATTAATGAATGGGAGGTCTTTTCATATTTCTATCTTCCGTTAAGTAGATTTCTGTTCTTTCTGATTGTATGCTACTTATATCAAGATATAATTACAGGTACTCAATGTGGGAACCTCTATTGGAAAAGTGGGATTTCTTGGGGAGAAGAATCAGAAGCTTTGGTGCTTGACACACATTGAAACTTTAAGGTTTTATAATATCCATATCATCCTAATATGGCCATATCTTCATGCTGATTTGTCTTTATGCTAAACTTTTTGTCCTTTTTCACAGTTGGTGTATTTTGTATATTGTGCATCTCTCCTTGTTGTAGATATATCTGAACATGATCTAAGCTAATATTTTTTTTTTACCTTTTGGGCCTTATCTTTTTCCTTTCATGTCTCTTTCTGCTGCAGTGTTTGGGACTGGAAAGATGAAAGAACTGAGGCCAGTTTTGAGGATGCCAGATCCTTGGCCTCTAAGAGCTGGATAGCAGACAGCGTATGTGACTTGTACACCTGTTCATTTTCTCTATGGAAGGAAACATATTACTCCATTCTTGTTAAGGATCTAATAGATGTATGCGTTCAAAAAGAAGAATTACTCCTAATTTGCAGTTGGCAGTGATTTATGATACTTGGCAACTGCAATGTTGCACTTGGAAGTTATTTGAACAAAGAAATTAAACATTTAAGATAACTTGGCAAGTCTGTCATATTCGAGGTGCTGTGCTGTTGAAGGGAATAATTTTGAGTTTAGATAGAGCATAAAATGGCTACTACAACTTAAATTTTGATTGCAGGTTGACTATTTTGTTGATTGCCACTATTCAGTGGAGGAAGACCGTTTCTGGGTGATTGGTGGGACGAATGGTGGTTCCTTAGGCTACTTCCCTGTAAGTTACAAAGAGACTCAGGCAATTGGTCCTCCAGAAGCAGTTTTGTGCGGTGGACATGAAGGTATCGTTAGGAGTGTCTTGTCTGGGGTACCCGGTGAGACAATGGATAACCATGGTATCTTTGGATGGACTGGTGGTGAAGATGGACGTCTTTGTTGCTGGTTGTCTGATGGTTCTGGTACAAGCCAATCATGGATCTCAACTCTTGCACTGAAATCAGAGAAGAGGCACAGGAAAAGCAGACATTCTCCGTATTAGCAATTTTTCCTTTGGATGGAGGATTATGTTGTATATTAGTAAATCTTTCCAGAAGATTTGTTCAGTGACTCGAACCTGATTGTTGCTACTATGCATTGTCTTTCTAGCAAAGCTATTCTGGGCACAGCATTCGACCTTCCATATTTGCACGCTTTCTAGCAAGTGTAATTTGAAAGGTCAAGAGTCAAGGGACGCTCCGCTCTCACTATTACCTGATACTCCTGTTCATTGTGGAAATGGAGAAAGGCTAACATAGCATAAAATGAAATAGATGGAAAAAGACCCTTTTATGTATTCTCAGTCTTCAACATTTAGATAACTCTATTTCTATTGGCAAAATGCAGTCTCAATTTACATTATGCCCAATAACTCACAGGAAGGAGTCCCCCTGCTTCAATTTGGTAGGCGATGTTACAAACTGAGTTTATAAGGTGGTCTCATCCGCTTCTGATCTTCTATGTACAGTCCTCAGATCAACCAGGTGACGCATTGTTGGTCTACCATGTGGACAATTCCGCGGAGCCTTGAGGCAGGAGAGATTATCAAGTATCTGAAACAACGAATGTCATAACTCGGGTCATAAAGCAAGCCACTGGCAAGTAGAAGATTTTTCAGCCAGAAAAAAAAATCACCATTTCCCTTCAAAAAGAAACATTTTTGCTACACAACTGATGATCATGCAATAAACAGGCAAACAAATGGGAATACTTTCACCTGATACAGTGCATATTTTCCATCAATTGCTGGTTGCACATTCTATATAGACACAGGATAACATCTTTTTCCTTTTTGATTAAGAGGTGCAGAGTACCTATGATACCACGATAAGAACATACATTCAAGAATGATGGTAAAATGAACAAAAATACCTTTTGCATCTCATTTCTGTCAAGTGGATCTTCAACGACGACAGATGATTTGCAGGCACGCGATGCCAACATTGCATGAACTCTAGGAGGACATAATGAATCAGCTGTATCATTCGTACAAGTACCCATCATGGAACATTCTTCCTCACAATCGGCAAGAACAGAGATGAGTTCTAGTAATGACAAGAATAGACAAAGTTCCTTAATGCAATAAGGCAGACGCAAGAGCTAACACAACTTGTCCTCCCTTACATACCGTAGCTTACATCAAGCCCAACTAACTGCCAATAGAATGACCAAAGCGAAACTTCTAATGCTATGCTGCCCTTCCCTTGTTCAAGAGAAAGCGAGGACTTTCATTTAGCTACAGCCCAAACAAAAGAGATTAGCCTCTTGTTTGTGCAGGAATGAAAAGTGCATTCCATATAATGAAGTTCTCTCTTTAGTTATTATTTTTCTCTGACGCTCTTACTTTAGCTATCTTGACACTTACAGATCCGAATCCCCACCCTAATTAGTTGTAGACCTTCCAAGTTCATAGAAGTAAGGAATACATCTGAGCGATTACCTGCAATTCCAAAAGTTATATTTTTGCTGAAGGGAACTGCTTTTAGCTTAAAAAGATGCCCTGGAGGGGCACACAGATCCTCTTCCAATAGAAATCCATTTCTCCTGTGAGCCCAAGATAATGACATTGTCATCATCTAGGAGAGCTTACAGGGCACCAAATAGTTTTAAGCTAATATGATGAGTAGTTCATCAAACAGAAGTAGTGCAAGATGCCAAGATGTTTTTGTAGACTGCAACATTACGAAGCTAGTATTATTTTGTTGTGGAACTATTTGACTAAGCAGATAAAGAAACTAGTTTTAGTTTTGGCACTTCTATTTGACTAAACCTTACAGACCTTTTAACTCCTATTCTCATTTGAACTGTTCCTTTTTTCCTTTTTTTTTTCCTGGTTTCCTTGTTCTCCATAGAAAGCTTATGGGATTTCACCTTCTATTGCAGTTCCAACATTAAGAACTTAGATGGCGGAATTTGAGGAGTTAGGAGAGTAATTATACTCAATCTTGCCTAGTGGAGGGTGAGGCAAAGAGCTACGGAGGGGGTTGATGAGGTCTGCTACACTCGGGTTTATAGGTAATGGTTGAGGAGGGCACACTACCTATTAGTTAGAAAGCTGGTATTAGAGGCACTAAGGCTGAAAAGTGGCCGCCATCTCATTTCATACTTAAAAAGGCATGGCCACTCAAAAAAAGATGAAATTAAAACTATAATATAGAAAAGGAACCACATCAAAGTGTACGGTGCAAAAAGAACAGTTCATCCAAATTCTTCACATTTTATAGACTACTTTGGTGAAAGATGCATACAATAGACATCTGGATTAATATGAGTCAGGGTGCAAAGAATGGAAGGATAAGATATCATAACATCAGACAACTAATTATCATAGAAGGTAAAAGATTACTTTAACACTGGCAACTAATGGAGTGGCTACATCAGCAGTCTGCCATTTCAAACAGGTTGATAAGGTTCAGATCGTTTGGGTTGAACGAAAATCAAATGATGAAAAGAAATGCCAATAAGAATTCACAGTAAACAAGAACAATAAGGATTCTCCAAGTACCTGAAAGTATCATCGTGGATGGAAATAACTATTTCTTCTTCAGGAGATAACTCCATCGTCAAGGGCCTAGATTTAAGAAAGAAAAGAAAAATTAAATTTGAAGCCAAGAACAAAAGTTCTCGAGCAGTGAAGAAGAGAAACATTAAAACTTCATCATCCTTTCAATCTTCCGAGTGTTTGGTCATCAAATGTGTCTTCCAAACAATAGCAGCTTCAATCCACAAAAATTCTGATGTGTCTACCGAACAATAGAAGCTCATGTGAGGTGCAACTCATTTGGTGAGCTGCCTACACCCCACCCCAAAAAAATAAAATTAAACAGTAGCCCCAATCCACAACATTTCTACAACGCAATATAGCCTCACACCTTCACAGATAATAACACCCACGACCCACCCGTAGACAGAAGGAGAAAACATATGATATGAGATAAGGCTAAACGTTTTGTAATCAAGGAAATTAATTATCATGCATTAATAACTTATAAGCATGTAATTTCACCCACAAGTTTCAAAGAGATTGAATGACTCTCAATTTATCAATATGTCAATGGAGTATGTCACATAGGGAAGTTGCACCACAAAACAAATAATAGAGACAGAATTGTGACTTCCTTAACTTTTATGCTGGAGAATGTAAAATGAAATTGAGGATATGTACTCAACTTTGAGAGGCAAATATTAGCGCTAATTTATCATTTTTAGATGATAAAAAATAGGACCAGTTAGATATTAAGTTCTCTCCTTAGATAAAGAAAGAGAAGGTTGAACCACGAGGACTTTAATTTTGACCTGACATCAAAGTGGGCCAACTTAAGACATACATCAACCAAATTGGCCAACAGTTCATATATTTTCTCTAGCCATTTTACACCAGCGAGGGAATATTTAAATCCTTTAGTCTTTCTTGTTTTTAACATCTCATGACTTCCCACATAACAGGAGAAAAGTAAAAGCAGAGATAATTCCAAACCCCTTCAACACTTGCTGCACCAACTCAAACCGGTAACTACTTTAAGGTTGGGATAGGATTTGACATGAAAAATGGTTGTCAGTTCGAATAAATGTAGCTCAAATCCCATACCTATCAATTAAAGAAACCAAACACATGTTTAAGGCACAAAAATAAAGTCTTCTCCTAATCCTTGCTTTGAACAATTATGTTGCTCATTTCTACTGTGTAAACTAGTTATTTTTGAAGGAAAGGAGAAAGTATTCCCTTTGTTCTTTTGATCAAGTAAAGTAACATCAGTATGATTTAGCTTAACAAAAACATTTCATTTTCCAGCTACTCTTATGCTGGAGGGATTGCATATATCTTGGAAAAGGAGAGAGTGTTCCCTTTGTTCTTTTGATTGAGTAAAGTGACATCAGTATAGATTTAGCTTAACAAAAAAATCACTTTCCAGCTACTCTTATACTGGAGGGGTTGCATATTATTATCTTGATACAAAATAAATTCAAAAAATCTCTAGACAAAACACAGCAGGAGAATGAAGACCCTCACCGAAGTAAAGGTTGCTGATTCAAGATGGTTGATTGTGACAAACGCTCAAAGTTATACTTCTCATCTGCGGCATGCTAACCAACCAAAGAAAAATGGAGAGAGAGGGAGACGGGAGAGTAATGCAAATCACTGTAAGCAACTTTCAAAAACCAAAATCAAATGAAAGATTAGCTTACTATTAACAACAAAGGTCAGTACACAACAGCAGAGGAATAATACCTGATCAACAATAAAAAGGTCTTGATCCAACCTGCCTATAATGAATCCAAGATTGAACTGCCCAATCACCTGCACACTAAAATAGAAGTTGAGAATTTTCAAATGCTGATACTACAGGTGTGTTTGGTATGAAGGAAAATATTTTCCTGAAAAATAAATGGATCTCTTTTTTTTCTTGTGTTTGGAAAATATGCAGAAAATATTTACGCAAAAGTATTTGTATAAAATTTAGGGAAACACTATTGAAGTTGGCATCTGAGGCAAGAGTTGGAGGGATGGGGATGGGGGCTATGGGGTTGTGGGTGGGGTGTGCTGGAGGGTAGATATTGGAATAATAGTGTGGAATGCCACTTATGGATTGTTTTTCCTACTTCCACTAGGGAAGTCATTTTCCTCATCTTTAAAGAATTGGTTTTCCTACCAAAAATGTTCTCCATATATTTTAATCAACCAAACATGAGAAAATTGAAAAAAAATAATTTCATCCATACCAAACACACCCTAAAACTCAGCATTTCTGCTGAAATTGCTGATGACAAAAATAAACATGAAAAAATAGATATGACCAATTGCATGTAAATAAACTAGTGCTTGACCAAATTTAGCATTGGCAGTATGAGAACCAAGTAGCATGCAAATAAACTCATGTTTTGCAAATGTATAGCACAAATTCAGCTCTAGAAATGCTCAGAAGTTAAAAGAGTATATTTATATCAGCATACCCAAGAGAGGATGACAAATCATTTTTTTTTATAATTGTGGTGACCAAGCCAGTGTACACCTCAACTAATTTCACGGAATACCTGCCAAGTCCCACCAACAACATGTATCATGTATCAACCAACATGTATCATGTAACTATCAAGGCTAGAATATATCAAAAGAATCGCCTAGTGTATTTTTGTCTTTGTTAGGAATTGAACCCGAGACCTCATAGTGCTCAACCCACGTCATTGACCACTAGGCCACACCCTTGGGTGTGTGGACAAAACTTACCTTATTATCGACTAAGGAATCTATTACAATATTTTAAATAAGAATGCTTAAGGTTTCATGGTATAAGAAAGGAAATGAAGTGGGTTAAGAACTGTAAAACCCCGTAGCTTCT
This sequence comes from Withania somnifera, assembly GCA_039654485.1. Classification (NCBI taxonomy): domain Eukaryota; kingdom Viridiplantae; phylum Streptophyta; class Magnoliopsida; order Solanales; family Solanaceae; genus Withania; species Withania somnifera. The sequence goes on along the minus strand of JBDJHY010000116.1, from coordinate 15,431,370 downwards.
AGTACTTGTCTGACTCGTAAACACCGACAAATCAATGTGGTATCAGAGAACAAAGTTGCAAATGCATAAGTATATAAAGGAATCTGATACAACTACTCCTTTGCGTGGATTAACAGTGAACGTACACTATTGTACTAAGAGAAACTTGTTAAAGATTTACAAGAGAATTATGGTCCTGTTGAATTTTAGAATCTACATGAACATTTATGCAGCATTCGACAAGTTGGCACAGTACAAGAATATTGCCAGGAATTTGCTAAACAATCGGCCCAAGTCGAGAATTGGCCAAAACATTGTCTTTTGGGAGTGTTCCTTACAGGACTTAAAAGAAGAACTCAAAGCAGATGTGAGAATTCACAAACCTAGAACTGTATATAAAGCCATGAGCCTTGCAATGAAATTTGAGCAAAAAATGGGTTTCAATCGTGGTCATAAAGGGTCTCAATGGCCAAATCTGTCACGATCCAACACAACCCAAATTCGTTCTGCGCGTGAATTTCCATACCAGTCAGCAGGCAACCAACTCGTGTCACGAACTAATCCAAATTCTGCACAGATGTCTCCTCGTCCCTCTCCAAATTGTGCTTGGGATGTAGAGAAGCAGAATCGCATAGCCAAAGGACTTTGTTTTAGGTGTAATGAGAAATTTGCACCTGGTCACTGTTGCAAGCAGCTTCTCTTACTCTTTTGGAGACGAGCGACAACATTGATGGTGATGAATTGGTGGAACAAATGCCAGGTGACATTACTGATAAGGATGTAAGTACAACTCACATTGCCTAACGCGTTTCTAGGTAACATAACAGACACAACGATGAAACTTCAAGGGACCTTAAATGGACGCAAGGTGTTGCCTCTGGTTGATAGTGGATCATCCCATAATTTTATCTCTGAGAAAATTGTTGAAGAATTACAGTTGCTTGTTCAAGTTGTGCCAATTTTGGAGTCCATATCAACAATGAAGATATCATATGACGCAATCATTTGTGCCAAAATCTTGTTGTGAAATTTCCAAGCTTAACCATTAATCAAGATCTCTATCCTTTCTCTGTTGGAGGAGCAGATTTAGTGCTTGGAATTAAGTGGCTTGCTTCTTTAAATACAACCCAAGCTAACTAGAATGAGATGCTTTTAATTTTTAATTTAAATGGGAAGCGAGGAGGTTCCACCAGCATCAGATGCACCAATTGTTTCCCAGTATTTCTCCAAGAAAAATATTTCAAAGTAAGGAACAGTTGATATTCAAAGTTTGCTTCACGAGCTTGAATCAATTTTTGAAGAACCAAATGTTCTACCACCTTTTTGCCACCCATGCTATCCCTTTGGTTCCACACTTAAAACCACCCAACATCCGTCCCTACTGCTATCCTTATCCTTATCTTTATAAGGCCATTTGCAAGGCATTTCCTTCTTGTCAAAGAAAAAGACAATATATAGCGTATGTGCATTGGTTATAGAGGTTTTAACCAAATCACTATTCCACATAAGTACTTGATCCGTAATATTGATGAGCTTGCATGGCGTATCTGCTTTCCGTACGCACTCCAGCCATTATGAACTCACTGTTATGACCTATGGTCTCACTAATGCCCCTTCTACATTCCAATGTGCTATGAATGATTTGTTCAGACCCCACCAGTGCAAATTTATTCTTGTATTCTTTGACGACATCTTGGTATATAGTCAGACCGTTGAGCAACATATAAATCACTTGCGAATTGCTCTCCAACTTCTCAGAGACAATCATTTCTATGTCAAAACTTCTAAATGCTTATTTGGACAGATCCACATTTTTTTTTGGATGACGTGATTTCAGAAAATAGGGTTTGTGTTGATCCGGATAAAGTCCAAACCATCTTGGAGTGGCTAGTACCAACTAATGTGAAGGAGTTGCATGGATTTCTTAGGGTTAACAGGATATTATAGCAGATTTGTGAAAGGTTATGGAACATTGACTCGACCACTCACTGACCTTACCAAGAAAAATGCTCAGCTGAAAATGGTTTTCAACTTCTCAAACAAGCCTTAACCATTGTTCCAGTATTACGACTTCCAGATTTCTCTCAACCATTTCTGATAGAATATGATGCCTCTTCAAAAGGAATAGGGGTTATTCTTCTTCAGGATGACCATCCTATTGCTTATTTTAGTAAGGGACTATCTTATTCCAGTCATTTGAAGTCTGCTTATGACCGGGAATTGCTTGCTCTTGTTTTAGCTTTGCAAAAGTGGAAACACTACCTGGTAGGTCATCATTTTTGTCCGAACAGATCATTGCAGCCTCAAGTATCTCCTTTCCCAATGTATTACCACTAATGAGAAACAAAAATTATTAATGAAATTGCTTCCCTTCAACTTCACAATTGTTTACAAAGCAAGGAAAGACAATTTAGGAGTTGATTCTCTTACAAGGAGGCCACTGAATGCTGAATTTCTGGGGCTTGCTATTCCCGTACCAATGGATTTTTCGAATTGGCACGATGCTCTCCAAGCAAATACATATACTCGAGAGACTCCGCCAACACCCTTCCTTGCAACCAGATTTCCACTTGGTGGATCAGAAACTTTATTTTGAAGGAAAGATTGGTTGTTCCAGATCGCTCTTCTCTTCGACAAAAGCTTCTTTCAGAGTCTCATGACACACCTTTTGCTTGACATGGAGGATATTTTGAAAACCTTGAAGCGCCTTTCCTCCAATTTATTTTGGCAAAGAATGAAGCATGATGTTATGTTATAGATAAGAAGTGTTTTGAAGCGGGTCGACGGCATGACATGAAAAAGGAAGTCCCGAAGTAAGATATGTAAAACTAAAACCTACTTTTGTTATAAGGCACAACCTGGAGTCATAGGTTCCTCCAATAAAAGGATCATCCTCATATTATATGGATTATGAAAGTAAAGTCTATTGCTACTTCATGTTTAAGCCCCCAACGCTTTTATGCTTCCTTACCTTAGTTGGATCTCGTTAGTGCCACCTAACCGGTATAGTTGTACTACTCTTTCCAAGTCAAAGAAGTCATAATGTTTCATCTGACTATATGTGTCTTCAATTGTAATTCTTAGAAGTTACATGGTATATTTGTCGCCTAATTAAAGAAAGTAATCCATATGCATACAGATCATGTAGATATATGCTTAGTAAGCTAAAAGTAAATAATCAATAATCAGATTCCAGTTATATCATTCCAGTTATATGATTCATGAGATACAAAGAGCTTATCACTCTGATGTGCCAGATTCAGATGATGAGTTGCTTATACAGGCTTCACAGGCAAGATGATGGTATAACCTACTCAGTAATGCGGATTATTAGGGCCACTAAGTGCGAAACTATTCTGTGCACAGAATTTAAGGACAGTCAGCTAGAACTTCCTGTCGTGAATTCCCGGACTGGCCATGAGATGCCATATAGGCCTGCAGGCATACCTTATAGGAGCCCGAGGGCGTACCTTGACAGAACTCGATACCAAATTATGAGATTTCACAGATGGTTGTGACAATTGGCCACAGTGCTATACAGGTGCCACTACATTAGGCCATGCTGTGACTTCTTGATAGCTAGTATT
>JBDJHY010000116.1:15414149-15427704 GCA_039654485.1 Withania somnifera | reverse complement strand
AGGGGGTGGGAGGGTTTGTAGGGCCGCTTCCCAAAAAAAAAAAAAAAAAAAAAAAAAAGGTATATAAGGTACAAGAAACTGTCCCTAATCCAAAAAAAGGAAGAAAGGAAAAGAATTGATTCACCTTTAAGGAAGTAGATATTATCTATCAGACAGAACTAAGAGGTGGACAAATTCAATTTGGGACCAACGAATGTAAGAATTTCACTGGGGAGTTTACAAGTGTTGTTGACTGGAAAAAGATAACGAAGCGCCCGCACACCCCCAGTACCACATGATCCTCAACAGAAACAACTAGGGAAGATTTAACAGTAATTCACATGCAAAAAAATCAAAAAACTAAAATTCTGGATTAGATGCAAGGTCAATTAAGATAGGGATATAGATAAAAGAACGAATGCCCCAAGGAGATCCTAAGACAATATTTCCAGCCAGAATCAGGAATAAAATCACTGGAAAATCACAATCTTACAGGTTTAATTTTGAATATTACTAAAGGACGAGTTTGGACCTTCATTCTCGGGAAATCTTCTTTCTTGAAAAGTCTCTCCAACTCATTGGTAGCAGCAATCAATGCCCTTGCCTTGGCCTCTTCATTTTCTGTTGCAGAGAGCTCCAGCGTTGCTGCAGCATAATCCCTACAGAAACCATTAAAGAACTTTTGTTAACTAATTGAAAGGTCAAAAGCTCTTCCCAAGCAAAGGGAAATAACCATGTGCGTTTAGTACCACTTTGGTTTCATTCTTTGAGATGTACAATTAAGGAGTTGCAGTCTGACAGTCTCAGCTTCCTTCTTGATATAAGTTCTTTCACACTAAATTGCAATGTTGAAACAATCTTTAAATCAGATGAAGCCTTTGGAGCATCAGGAGTCAGACTAGCAGGCTGTTCAGACGAAGCAGCATCTAGCATAGTTTCTGACACATCATGGATGTTGTTGCTAGTCGAATCAAGAGGCACTGGTTCAGTTACACATATTTCATTCATTTGAACCTCATGCTCCCGAAAATAAAATGGTTGAAACCTAAAAGGACTGACCAAATAGCATAAAGAATGAATCGAAATTGTCTTCTATGGTAACTATCATTCCTTATCCAGTTCCACTGAAGAACAACGCAAGGAGAGTTGGAAGTCGAAACCATTCAGAAAGGTAATTTCTGTTAGTTTTTTCTTACCTCCTCAAATTTTCCAATTTGTATACTAGTTCCAGGCGGAGATAAATTAATTGTTTGATCAAGGACTTCACCGATTCTTGAATGCTTCATTTGATGAAGAAATCTGTCTGTCTTTGAGAACTTGGAAGATCCAAACTCAGTAATGGTCACTTCATCACACTTATCAGCCTTTACTGGATTATCTGGAGATCTTAAGGATGTGGTATCCTCCAAAGGATTGTCTTCTCCTAATGGATATACAAACAATCCATTTCTGAGCAGAGGCACCTCAGATAATGTAGAACTCATACTCTCGTGCTTTCTCTTATGTACCGAAACAAATTTGGCGAGTGATGACTGAACAGCACTTGAACGATCAACATAACGTGCATTCTCAATACAGCTTTTATCTTTTGAGCCTGGGGTGAGTGCATGACTGTTGGCTGTAGCAGTAGCCAGATCTTCGGTTTCCCGCCAGAGACTTCTGGAACGGTTAATGTCTTTCTTCTTTCCATGGAACCGAAGACTGAAGTCTTTCTCTGTTGACCTGTTTCCATCATTTAGTGTCACCTCTGTGACAGACGTATCTTTCAATTCCTGAGCTTTTTTGAGAAAATGACATTTTTACGTAGTTCATCAACAGAGTCACCTTCCTGAGTATCAGCTTCATCTGAGAATAATTGCTTGGGTTGAAACTGAAAGGCCTCAAAATGGGAATGTGTGGATGTATGTTTTTCTTCAACCTCTTGAAGACTATTAACAGCATAACTAGCATAATTAGATGAGTATATTTTTTCTAAAGCTTCTCTCAAAGAGCGCAATATGGAACCTTCATCAGATAAAAATATTTTTCTTTTATCAGGAGTTACATTGACATCAAATGCTCTAGGTGGGATAGCAAAGTTCATGATTGCAATGGGATATTGCCGAGAGTTTGCACCTCTATACAACTCATTGACAAGCTTGCCCACTTTTGGCATATCAACAGGCCGTCCATTTACAAAAAAATATTGCCGATCTCCTAAGTTGCGGCCACTACAATAACCAGATTTAGAAATGAATCCTTCAACAGTGCAACCATCAGATATACATTCTTTGAGAGGCTCCAAACAAGTAAAGATACTCATACCAAATACTGTTATAATGTTATCTTTCAGAGATCCACTTCCCTGAGTCTTCAGAACTACAGATTTTGCATTTTTCAGAGCTGAGTTGGTGCAAACTAGTCTGACTCCCTTAGAAATCAAGGCATAGGCCTACAAGTGCAACCAAAAAAAGGAAAAAAGAAGCTAAATAACTTAAACAACAAAAGCATAAAAATAGTTCCTCAGCAGGAAACCATGCCTATAGTCCCTTAAGATTAAGAATCTTGACAAGAACAAGTTATAAAGCAGCCTAACATGGATGGTGTGGTCAACAAAGTTATAGCACAATGTCACTTAGAATCACCAGAAGCAAAAAGCTCGCTATGAAGTAAAGCAATTTCAATAAAGAGGGATATCTCCCCTAAACAAGAAGTATACTCAAAAAAGTGGAGAGCCTACACAAATGCATGATTCTCTACAAATTGCACTGCAATTTGCACTAATCTTCAATAAAGATAGAAACCTCAATTCCCTAGGAAGATTTTCTATTTCCAACCCTCATAGAGTTTGAGTTTATAAAGGGGCTCAAATCAGTCAGGTAGCTTTCCAACTTACTTTAAACTTCTCCATAAAAAAAAATTAGCAGATATTAAAGAATCTCGTAAAAGCACTACAGCACCAGAACAGAACAACTACTATGATATACAAATTCACCTACAACAGTTTCTTTTAGATAACATTCATTACAGAGATACTTCAAATAGAATGATAAAAATAAAAATTTCAATATGGTGAAGAGCTCCTTTTTACCTCTTCCTTTTTCCTTTTGGTTGCAACGGCCAACAAATTTCTAAATTTAGAAAACAATTTCCTCCTGAAAGGATAAAGAACAAGATAGCTACTGTAACACAAATTGACGCTTGAAGTTTGAACCAATTTGAACTGAATTGGATTATACCATCATGAGATCTCCTACAAATTTAAAGGCACAAGTTGACACTCCCATCTTCACTTCTTAAGTTTTATTACAATTAAACCATCCTAAGAAATCAACAGCCAAACACGAGTAAAATAAAAATAATACAGATTAAAGAGATCATACATTCAGCAATGTTGTAAGCTTTCCATATTCCTTCCGGATGTTGCGGTGAAACTCTTTACTTCGAACCGGTAAAGTAGAGAACAACTTCTTAACAGTGACAGTGGTACCAACTTGGCGAGCTGTGTTCCTTTCAGCTATCAGAAGGCCCGAATGGTCAAAAGTCAAGTTGTGTAGCAATTTGTTCATTTTTCGTTCTTGTTTCAACCGTCAAATCCCCTAAAGCACAAAGTGAACTCAATGCCTCCCCTCTAAATCCAAAAGTTGCTAATGACTGAAGGTCAGGAAAATCTGAAAGTTTTGAGGTATGATGCTTTAGTGCTAGTACCTTCAATACCAAAACACACACACCACGTAGTACCAAATTAGACCAATTTACTATGGACATGCCAAGTAGCTAAACTACTCAACATAAACAAACAGTAGAAATTAGCCGCAATGAGCTACAGAAAAGCAGAAGCAACCTTGACTATAAATAGAGATTACTATAGTGACAGTTTGCAAGTGAACACGCATGCACATTCTGTTCATGTATATACACATTGACACAACCCAAGTAGTCCAGAGAAGGCTTAAACACACATACACATGTATAATTCTGTTTGATGAATTGTTACGTATTGTTTCATAATGTATTGTATTATATCGTACTAATTTGTTTTAATGAACACAATGTTTGGATAGCTTATATTGTTTTTCATCCTTACATAATGTTAGCACATCAACAATTTGAATGATAAACCTACAAGAAAAGTAGGGTACATGTAGCGCTACTAAAAAGGCATGGTAACGGATAAAATAGGCAACAATAACATATACAGTAAAATCCCACAATTGGGGTTTTGGGGAGGGTGGCGGGCACGCGGACCTTAACTCTTCCTTAAAAAGGAATAGAGGTTGTTTCTCAAAATAGATGAAAAGATGACAGTACCATAAACAGGGCAAAGAAAATAGCCAACGGAAATAACAATCTAAGAATACAAAAATATAATACTACAACTAATACTCCCGGAATGGGAAATTAAAGCACTCAACTGCCTACTTATTGTTATTATTATTATTATTAATATTATTGTTATTATTATAACACAATAAGTAAAGATAAAATGAGGGGTAAAAGGGTACTAAATCGGTAGTTACACAATGAGGTACTTCTTTTCGCTTACCTAATTATGGATGAAACAATGCACGCAATATAATTTAAGGTGACAATCAAACAAGCATGTATTCAACTAACAATACAATACAATACAATACAATACAAAACAATAGGATAACAAACATCCAAACAAGCTGTTAAGTGTGTGTTTGTGTAATATTACACACACATATACAGACACATCCCTGATTGGAAGTAGACAGTACATAAAGGGGTTGTTTGATAGGTAGTTTGGATATGAGTTATGGAGGTATGAAATCCTGCATAAGTAATATCATGTTTGGTAGCCAGTTAGGTGGTAAGTTATGATATAGAAAATTAATTTGGTGTTTGGTTTGCAATTCAGAAACTCGTGTAACTATATACATTAATTATGAGGAAATCTAGTATTACTTTACGTAAGGTAAAAGACGGAATAAGTAATATATGAATAACTAATACCCATATTATTAACAATATATATGCATATCTCTAACCAACAATCAAACCACCCCTAAAAGCTTACACGCAGCATTACTAGCTTTTTGAAGGCAATCAACGAGAAGAGAGTGACGAAAATTTAGGGTTTCAGAGTGGAAAGTAGAAAGAAAAAGACCTTGAAATTGTGAGGCGAGATGCCACAGCCTTTATCGATAACCTGGAAGGATTCAGCGCCATAGTCTTTGAGGGACACTCTGATGCTAGTGGCACCGGCGTCCAAGCTATTCTCAATCAATTCCTTGACAGCGGAGGGAAGGTCGAGAATGACTTGACCAGCACAAATTCTGTGTACTAGGGCCTTGTTTATGGGCTTTATACTGGACGGTGAAGCTGCTGCTGCTCCCTCCATTTCAATGGAGCTCAATTAGTCTACTTCATGCAGAGAAATTTTGAACGAAAAATCACTCTCAAAGAAAAATTCAAACAACAAAGCAAAACAAAACCCTATGGTAACTATTGTTTGGTTTTAATTCGATTGTTGTTCACTTATTTTGCCGCCAAAAAAGATTACTTTCATCATACATACTATTAGAATAAAAATAATGCAATGGTGTCGTGGTGTAGTTGGTTATCACGTCAGTCTAACACACTGAAGGTCTCCGGTTCGAGTCCGGGCGACGCCAGTTAAATATGTTTTGAAACTTGGAACTGAAAGGTTAGGAAGAAGAATCTATGTTTTTTGGGTTCATTTCCTCAAGTGATATCTTTTTCCCTTCAAAATTTCTATACTGGAAAAAAAAAATTAAACGAGAGAGAGGTGAGTTGACTTGTCACCATAACAACTGAGAAATAATGGACAGCTTCTTTGTTACAAGTTACACACAAATCTATATATATCTATTTTAATATTAAAAATTTCTTCTTTTTTTTACTTTTTTTTAGTCTAATTATTATACTATTATTTTTATAATTAAAATAGCAATTATAATAAATATTAAAAATGTGAAGGGTTTGAATTTTTTATCCTTTAAAAATTCAACATTTAGACACAATTGTATTTTTACTATTTCCCTTTCAAAAAATCTTAGATTGCAAGTTTAATTGAAAAAAAAAAAAAAAAAAAAACATAAAGATCTCTACTGCCAAGCTTGCAAATTAAAAAGGCTAAAGAAATAAAAATTAAGGATGTCGCATATGGTTGGTTGGATAATAAAGAGTTACCATTTATCATGTCTAGGACAAATATTATTATTTAGAATGGAATTGTGCTAAGGAGCCTCATCGAACTTGAGAACCAAATCTATAGAGATAATGCTTATCGACCTCACATATACTACATTCTAGATTTGATTGTCAATCAACACTCATTTGATGTCAATTAGGTCTAACTTAATAACTTATCTTAATATAAAAATCACATAATTTCATGCTATATATTGTTTTGAGTTAATGTAAAATGGATTAAACCATTATCAAAGCATGCTTACTTTGATGGGTTCCCTACCACCATGACTATAGTAGTAAACAAATTACGACAACAAAGCAAGTTAAAGAAGGAATTTAAGAATAAAGAAAAAGAGAAACAAAACCAACAAAGAAGAAGAAAACTAAAGGTAAAATACCTATCACAAAGCATTCTTGTATTCTTTTTGCTTTCCATTTAGCTACTTTATCCCTGCCCCTCACTTTAATGCAACACTCGTATTTTCTCTTGTTTCTTCTATTGTTCTTCACTTTCATCTATCTCATCTCAGTATATTAAGGACAATCTTCACATTAATTCCTCTAATTTGGTTTGATTAGTCTGTCAAGAATACTTCCTTGAAAGTACGATGGTATATCTTTCTTTTTTTTTTGAGTTCGATAAATAATGTTTGTAAACAGTTCAAAAATCTGGGCATCAAGATGAGACACAAGCGATTGTTCTCAAAGATTCTGCAGTTTATACTGCTCGGACTTCTATGTTTGTCCATTTGTGCTTTTGTTTATTCCTATTTGCACATTAAATATTATAAATTTAAGGTAAAAATTCACGAGAAATAAAATAAAGATGACACGTGGTATGCACCTTGCAGCAAATGCTACAAGAAAGTTAACGTTATTGACAATATTGCATAATATCCTCGCGGTTGCGCCCAAAAAAAATTGATTACGAGGAGAAGTAATACATATAAATGATTTCAAATTAACTTTTCAACAATCTAAACGTTCTCAATGACCTAATTGTTTATTTTTCAATAATTTTGCAGATTCTTTATAAAATTTGATGTGATTGCTAAATATGGTACAACAACTATACATTATATTGTTACATTGTTTCAAGGTGCAAGATACTTATTTAGTTGCGATGTTACAAAATATAGACAATCAATAGTTAAAAAGGTCATATTATACTCTTATTTGTCATTTATCAAGTATCTAAATAATATGTTTTTTCATTTCATATAAAAAGTTATTTCTATAAATTATCTTTGTAACTTATATATTCTTTCCTTTGATACAAAAAAAAAAAAAAAAAAGAATCCCCATTTTATCGTAAATTGGTGCTCAGTAAGGACAAAGAATACACAATCTCTTATCAAAATCAATGCAAAACTTGAAGAAGATCTAATTGAAAAATGCTTCATATAGAAGAAATATAAGAAGTTAAAACGACTAATGCAATTGAAATAGCAGCTGAAGAAACAAACTTCGAACCAGCAATCAAGAAGACCACAAAAATGAAGAAGAAACTGATGCCCCAATAATTTCCAAAAAAGTCAAAATAGAAAAGGATTAGTGATGCTTTGTTCTCTAAGAAGTCGAATTTCAATTACTTTTAGATTCTAGATAGTTATTAATTTTCTTTCCTTCAAACAATAAACAACATTTGATGGCATAACAAATGATATTGGTTGTTAACCTTTGCTAAATGTGTGCTTCTAATTTGATCTAATTATACAATATTTGTCTTGGTTTAACTTATTAATTACTTATTGTATGTCACATGATATTATTCATTAAACACATGGCACAAGGTAGCTATGAATTTATTAGCACATTATATTTTTACACTATTGTTTGCCACTTTAATAAAAAAAAAATTATTATTGTTTCTACATAGATCAAGGCAAAGTCACTCGGGCCATTCGAAATCTTAACAAATATATTATTGCAAATGCAACAACATTATATCTTGGAATCAACAATGCTAATGAAGTAGAAAATTCATGTACCCGCTTACAATTTAAAACTACTTTTTCACCTCAAACAACAAAAATAATTGTTGCCCAGTTTCATATAACAATTTATTTTCAATTGTATAGTTAGCTTCTAGAATATTGTTGTTTCCCTGAAGAGAGAAAATATGAAATTATAAGACTATAAAGATGATAGAAATAGAATGACTAACCTGAATATCAACTAAAAATCTGCAGTTGAGATCCAAAAGCGACCAACTATACTTTCGAAAACAATCATTGGATAATCACCCCCACCAAATTAAAAACATTTGCTCGATTCTCATATATAAGTTGAAGGAACCGGCCTTTGTAATACTGCCTACATGGAAATGCCCCTATTTATGCTCTTACTCATATAATAAACAACATTTACAAAGTCAATCCAAGAAAATTAGAGGACTCATGCTCATGCCACTGACTAAATGCAATCCAACCTCTATACAAGTAGTTACATAGATATCGAGAATGGATAGCAAAAAATCTGCCATGCCCCGAATTCAGGAGTGATCGAACCTACCTTCCCAATCCGGTAGGTCAGCCTGACTGACAAATCACTAAGGTAAGTAACCAAATATAGAATGCGGAAAGTAAATACACAAGTAATATATAAAATGTAAGAGTCATCTATTAACCCCAAAATAAGGTGTCACTGTATATAGCCATTAAATTGAAGTTTACACAAGTCTAAAGTCTTTAAATATCTCTAATAAATAAAGATACAGAAAATTAAAAGATAGGAGATATCCGACGACTGCTGAATGGACGGACAATTACTCGGATGAAGTTTGGATAAGCAGAAGGAAGCGATCACCGAATCCTAGGCCATGAACCTGCATAAAAGTGTATAAAACATAAAGAGTGAGTACAAAAAAACGATACTCAACAACATCCTCAACTAACTATAAAGAGAAAACACCAACTCCTAATATCCCAACCGGTCCTCCAAATATTACAACTGCAAACAATTTATATAAAGCAGTCCAGCAACAATTTATAATCTAATACAACAGCTCAATCATGATCTAGCATTATCACTGTTACATAAAACCTCAAATATTTCCCCTTTTTAATTTAGTATCACAATCAAGATGTCAACAAGTATCAATAATCCCAAGTCCTCCACAAGTGTTTAATATGACCAAAGTATAAGCAGGAATCAGGTTATGAACAAGTTGCCACAACAAATATCAATAAAGTGGGAAAGTTACCACATTAAAGTAATAGATGAAAATAAAGCGAGCAATTTACCACAATTATATGGAAAACATCATCAGTGTGAATCATTAAGGTAAGTAACCAAATTCATCGAGAAGTCTATAAGAGTGCCTTTGATACTAACTTGTCACGCCCCAAAATTCAGGCGTGATGGCACCTACCTTCTTAACTCATAGGTCATCCTAACTCACGAATCATTAAGGTAAGTAACCAAATATGGAACGCAGAGAGTAAATACACAAGTAAAATATAAAATACAAAAGTATTCTTTTAACATCAAAACAAGGTGCACTGTACGTAGCCACTAAACTGAAGTTTATAAAAGTCTAAAGTCTTTAAATATCTCTATAAGTAAATATACAAAAAAGTAAAAGATAGGAGATATCTGCGACTTCTGAATGGATGGAAAACTACCTTGGAATATCTCGGATGAAGCCTGGACAAACAGAAGGAAGCGATCATGAATCCTAGACCCCGAACCTGCATAAAAGTGTAGAAAATATAAAAATTGAGTATAAAACAAAGGTACTTAACAGTGTACTCGGCTGACTATTTATAAAGAGAAAACAACAACTTTTAATATCCCAACTGGACCTCTAAATACTACAACCTGCAAATAGTTTATATAAAGCAGTCCAATAATAGTTTATAATCTAATACAATAGCTCAACCACTATCTAGCGTTATCACTATTCCATAGAACCTCCAATTATTTCCCCACTTTCATCTAATACCACATTTAAGATATCAACAAGTATCAATAATCCCAAGTCCTCCACAAGTTCTCAATATGACCAAAGTATAGACAGAAATCACGTTATGAACAAGTTACTACAATAAATATCAACAGAGTGGGCAAGTTACCATATTAAAGTAATAGATGGAAATACAGTGAGCAAGTTACCGCAATTGTAAGGAAAACATCATCGGTGTGAACATCTTACCACATTTACCTTAATAGATAGCTAGTGAGAGCAAGCTACCACACTTAAATGATAGATTTAATAGTGTGAACGAGTTACCACGCTTATGATAATTAGGAGATAGTGCGAGCAAGTTACCACACTTAGGCCAATAATAACAACAAGGTGAATAAGTTACCACATATCAAATAATATTAAGGCCACTTAACAATTTTCAACAAGTATTATTCCATATCAATAAGGCAAATCATACTAGATAGCATCAACAAATACAATGAGATAGTATGACTTTATTCCCTACAATTCAAGCCTAATCGGTATCTCTGTTTTGTATCTAACCCTACTAGTGACCAATTTCTATTATAAGGTTACCAATAGTTTATCAAGGACATTTTACCAATCAAATATGTAATCAAATCCCAAATTCTACACCAAGACACCCTATTTACAATACAAGTCCTAGGTGCCCATCCTGATCACCGAAGTAGGCCGCAATCACGAATCTTCGACTAAAAATGGACCCTCGCGAATACGGCGTGTGTCCTGCAAACGTGACTCATCCCAAACCAAGCTACCATGATTTCCAGAGGACCATCGCAACCGCGATGAACAAAATGTCTCTTGATTATAATAACAACAACTGTGTTGACAACAACTAACACATAGAGGAAAGACTTCGAAGGGGCATCGAGATTCGTTCGGAGTCCCCTGATAACAAACTATATATGTATGCATACTATTTTCAATGTTCTAGACAAAATAAAATCATAACATTACACGTACGAGGTCTCCTTGACCCTATAATGGTTAAGGATCCATTTTTTAAACTAAAAATCAAAATGACCAAAATACCCCAGGGGCTCATGGAAAATATAAATACCTCATTCTAGGACAAGTTCTACCTCTTGAATCCAACAAAACCATCGTATTTTTAATCCAAGCACTCTAAGATCAAATGTTGACCTAAGTTAACCAATTCAATTATAAACTCAACTTTAGCCTGTCTAAACGCTCAAACTCCCCACGAAAGGTCTAAAATAGAAAAAGAAAGTGCATCAAGATCAAACTCGACATTCTAGAGCTGATGGAACTGACAAAATTCTGATACGGGGCCCCGAACTCTAGATGACCCTAGAGTTCCTTATTTTGAACTTAAGGCTTCAAGAACTCAATTTTCTCAAACTTTTATATCAAATCACATCCCACACCCAACTCAATCATAGAATCACACTTAGTTTGATATAACGGGACTATGGGGTAGGGGGGTTAAAATAGTAAAAATACATAAAAAGTGGCAAAATGACCTTTAGGGTCATTACAACATTCACCACTAAAACCCATGTTCATCCTCGAATATAAAAAAAAAGTACCTGAATGGTCAAACAACAAAAGATACTGGCTATGTATATCAGATTCAATCTCCCAAGTAGCCTCCTCGATTGGTCAGTGTCTTCGCTGCACCTTCACAACAGGTATTTGTTGGTCTAAACCCTCCGAACGTGTGTATTAAGAATAGCAACTGGATCCTCCTCAAATGATAATTTTGGTATAAACTTAAGGAATCCCACTGAAGCATGTGATACCCATCAGGCATATAACTTCGAAGCATAGAGACATGAAACACCGGATGCACTATAGATAAACCAGGTAATAAAGCTAACTTATAAGTCACATCCCCCTCCACTCTAGGATATTAAAGGGACCAATGAAATAAAAACGTAACTTTCCTTTTTCCTAAAATTCATCATACCCTTTATGGGTGACACCTTCAACCATAATCTATCACCCTTCATGAACTCCAATGGTTTAACCCTCTTATCACCATAACTCTTTTGCCTAATCTGGGCATTAAAGTAATCGAGTCTAAATCAATATAAATCTATCCACGGAGTCTCGCGACAAATCTGTACTCTATGGTCTCTCCTCAAAAGTCTCAAACCAATCAATAGAAAACCTACACCTCCTACCATACAATGCCTCAAAAGGCGCCATCTGAATTCTCAAATGGTAACTATTGTTATAGGCAAAATCCGTGAGCGGTAAGAACTAGTACCAACGACCACCAAAGTTAATAACACAAGCTCACAACATGCCCTCAAGCACCTGCATAGTATGCTCAGACTGTGCATTGGCCTGAGGGTGAAAGGTTGTTTCTCATATCAAACTGAATACCTATCTCAAGCTACATAGTACTCCAAAAGTGAGAAGTAAATTACGTACCTCTATCCAATATAATAAAATTGAGGTACCATGCACGAATAATCTGACTGAGGTAAATCTCTGCCAACTCCTGAGCACTGTGCCTCACTTTCACTAGAATGAAGTGAGCCAACTTGGTCAAACGATCAAAATCACCCAAAACGAGTCATAAACACCTATAGTAGTAGGTAACCTCAAAATTCACTTGTTGACAGTTATACACCAAGCAACAAAGTCCGTGATATCCTCTCTCATACCACACCACTAATAATGTTGACTCAGGTCGTGATACATCTCGTCTCCATTGGATAATTGGAATATCTAGAATTATGGGCCTCCTTTAAGATCAACCTCACTAAATCATCGGACTTAAGGATACAAATCCTGCCCTAATCCTCAAAATACCCTCAAAATTCAACTTGATCGTCTTGGCCTCACGCCGAAGCACCTTATGAAGAATGATCCTCAACTTAGAATAATCAACTTGAATGGCACATATATTCTCTACCAATTAAGAACGGTCCTCTACACATGCAAACACACCACCGTCATCCGAAATCTACAATCTAACCAAGCTGTTGGCTAGACTCTGAACATTTCTAGCCAAAGGTTGCTTATCATCCCGAATACAAGCCAAACTACCCATCTTGAGGATTCTTACGTAGGGAATCCGCCACCATGTTTTCTTTGTTCGGGTGATACAAAATAGTGATGTCATAACTCTTAAGAAACGCCAACCAACGTTATTGCCTCAAGTTAAGATCTTTCTTGATGAAAATATAATACAGACTCCAATGATCGATGAACACCTCTCAATGCACTCCATACAGGTAATGTCTCCATAAATTCAACATGAATACCATCGCAACTAACTCTAAGTCAAGATTAAGGTAGTTCTTCTCGTACATTTTCAATTGTCTCAAAGCATAACCCACTACCTTACTCTCATGCATCAATACTCCAACCAATCTAACCCTAAAACATCAAAATATACGATGAAACCATTTCCCTCCATGGACAAATTAAGAATAGGAGTTGACGTCTATAATGATTTGAGTTTTTGACAGCTCTTCTCGCACT
>JBDJHY010000116.1:15399923-15414049 GCA_039654485.1 Withania somnifera | reverse complement strand
TGATGAGAAAAAAGAGGGTTGTGGATGATCAACCTAGAATCAGATGGGAATGACTATGGCCAGTGCACTACAGATAGGGGAGAAGTTGATGGATGTTAGGGTGTGGGAGAGTATTGGTGATGCAGGCAATATGTGAGATAAGACCGCCAGTTGCATTAGAGGTACAACAAAAGAGGTTTTGGGTATCTCAAGAGGTCGTTCCGGTAGATACCGAGGCGACTGGTGGTGGAATGAAAACATTCAAACGAAGGTAGAGAGGCGAAGAAGGGAGCCTATGCGAAGTTGGTGGAGAGTAAGAGCGAGAAGGAAAAGCGGCGGAATAGAGAGGAATATAGGAAGGCGAAGTTAGCGGTTACAGTAGCTAACACAACAGTTTAAGAGCGAGAAGGAAAAGCGGCGGAATAGAGAGGAATATAGGAAGGCGAAGTTAGCAGTTACAGTAGCTAACACAACAGTTTTTTAGAGACTTTATGCAGAATTAAAGCACGCAGGTGAGGATAAGAAATTATATAGCCTAGCCAGGACGAGGGAACAGCGGATGCGTGACCTTGACCAAGTAAAGTGTATCAAGGAAGAAGATGGTAAAGTTTTGGTAGGGATGTCTACATTAAGAAGAAATGACAATCATACTTTCATAAACTTCGAAACGATGCGGGAGACACAGGTATTGTGCTAGGTGGTTTAGAGCACTTAGAGAGATGTCGCGATTATGGTTATTGTAGGCGTATTAGGTTGGAGGAGGTTAAGAGCGCTATTCGTAGGATGCGTAAGGGTAGAGCGACTAAGTCAGACGAGATTCCGGTAGATTTCTGGAAGAGCTTTAGAGAGGCAGGTATTGCATGGCTAACCAAGTTGTTTAACGTCATTTTTAGGACGACGAAGATGCCTGAAACGTGGAGATGGATTACGGTGATCCCATTGTACAAAAACAAGGGTGACATCCAAAATTATAACTATAGAGGTATCAAGTTGCTAAGTCACAAAGATGAAGGTGTGGGAAAGAGTAGTGAAGTTGAGGACGAGGAAGACAGTGACTATTTTCGAGAATCAATTCGGATGCCGAGACGCTCGACTACAGAGACGATCCATCTGGTTAAGAGATTGGTGGAGCAGTATAGGAAAAGGAAGGACTTACACATGGTATTCATCGATCTAGAAAAGGCTTACGTAAATTCCTAGAGAGGTTCTTTGGAGGTGTTCCTTTGGTGTAGATTAGACCGATTGAGGATACATACGATGGAGCCAAAACTCGTGTAAGGACTGTGGGAGGAGACTCAGATCATTTTTCAGTTGTCATAGGGTTGGATCAAGGATCGACCCTTAGCCCTTTTTTTGCATTGGTGATAGATGATTTGACGCGGGAAATTCAAGGCGACGTACCTTGGCGTATGTTGTTTGCGGATGACATAATTTTAATTGACGAAACCCGAAAAGGAGTTAATGCTAAGTTGGAGGTTTGAAGAGAAATTCTTGAGTCTATAGGGTTTAAATTGAGAAGGTCCAAGACGGAGTATTTGGAGTGCAAATTCAGGGAGGTGGAGCAGGAGAATGATGTGATAGTGAAGTTGGATACCTAGGCTATCTGTAAGAAAAATAATTTCAAGTATTTGCGATCTATGATCCAGGGTAATGAAGAGAATTAGGAAGACGTTTCCTACCGAATTGGTGCGGCGTGGATGCAATAGAGGCTCGCATTTGGAATTTTGTGCGATAAGAAAGTACCCCTTAAACTGAAAAGTAAGTTACACAAAGTGGCAGTTAGACCAGCTATGTTGTATGAGGCAGGGTGTTGGCCAGTTAAAAATTCTCACGTTTAGATGTTGAAGGTGGCGGAAATGAGGATGTTGTGATGGATCTGTTTGTTTACTAGGTGTGATAGGACCCGAAATAAAAATATTAGAGGCATGGTTGGGGTGAGCGCAGTGAAAGATAAGTTGCGGGAGACGAGACTGAGATTGAGATTGAGATTGAGATGGTTCAGACATGTGCTTAGGAGGAATACGATGTCTCTGTACGAAAGTGTGAGAGGTTGGTGAGGATGGGTTCAAAAGAGAAAGAGGTATGCCGAAAAAATATTAGAGAGAGGTGATATTATAGGACTTGAAAAAAGTTACAACTGACTGAGGACATGACCCTAGATAGAAAGTTGAAGCACGAGTATTAGGGTAAAGGTTAGTAGGTTTGGGGTTTAATTTTTTTTGGTTGGTAAGTTTGCTTTGTCTGTCGTAAGGGCTTAGGAGTCATAGTACCTTAGGTGTAGTGTCTGGCTCTCAGAGTTTTGGATAGGTTTGTTGTTTCATGTAGTGTAAGTGTGATAGCCTTGCATCTATTGTTATCTTATTGGTTTCTTCTCATTATGCCTTGTCAGTATATTATGTGTTTTTTATATTGTACTGTCTTAAGCCGAGGGTCTTCCAGAAACAACCTCTCTACCTTATTCCTAGGTAATGGTATAGACTGCGTACATTCTATCCTCCTCACACCCCTGTGTGGGAATATATTGGGTATGTTATTATTGTTGTTGTTTCTCATATGTATATGTTCAAACTAGTTTATCTTTGATATCTAAATAACTTGACTTTGTCTACTTGTTATTCAATCTGCTTTACATATCAATACATGTTTTATTTATATTGACTTACCTTTATTCAAGGCACTGTATTTCAGTAAATGTAGGCTCAGGTACCCAAGATAGAAGACATCCACAGGAGATGCAGTGCCTTCAAGGTGATCAGTTGGTAAGCTCTGTCTCTATCTGGAGTTGGCAGATGTCTCGAACCTATGTTTTGGCTACATGTGTAAATCCTATAACGAGTATTATGTTGGGGCACTGTCTCGATCAACCATCAGATACGCTGATCCAGCTTTTGCAAAGGCTTTTTAGACTTAGTTTTCTTTCAGCCATACAGCAGGCCCTTCATTTATCTATGTTTTAGTATATGTATAGATATCTTGAAATATGTTCTTTTGCTTCTCATTTAAAGCCTTAGTATAAGTTCAGTGTATATGTTAGCACATTCTCGTATGATCCTCGATGTACACCCTCCCACCGAGCTTGGGGGCATGACAAGAATCATGAAATCTCAGGTTCAAATCCAAGCAGAGATAAAAACACTGGGTGATTTATCCCTATTTGTCCTCGCATATAGAATTACCTTATATTTGTTGGTGGTGGGAGGTGGAAAGTATCATGTGGGATAGGTGCGCAAGCTGGCCCGAACCCCACAATTATAAAAAAAAAAGAGGAAAAAAAAGAACATAAAGATTCTGCAGTTAAAAATAATCGCAAATGCAAATAGCGACTCCTCTCATGTCTTGAATTGGATAGTCTAAAAAATAACAGTTGAAAATAAGCATTATCTAGGTTAAATAAGGAACATGTTCAGATTTCACTTCATAATAGAGAAAAGAAAGAGTTGCATTACAAAATGGAGAAGTGGTTTTATGCGGCATTACAAAAATGATAAACCGCTCATTTGGCTGTGACATTCTCTTGAATTCTCAAAAGAACTTTTATCGCCCCATTCCCACGGGGGCAGAGAACTCGCCGTTGTCTTGGTTGTGCTACTGGAAGCTCTGGGGAGTCAAAATAGGAGAGCATTTATCTTGGGCTGGGCTTACTACTTAGATGCTTTCAGCAGTTATCCACTCTACACTTGGCTATCCAGTGTTTACCGTAAGCTAGAGGTGTGTCCTTCCCGGTCCTCTCGTGCTAGGGAAAGGTCCTCTCAATGCTCTAACGCCAAAGATGGAGGGGAGGGGGGGCTTATAAGGTACAATTAAACCTTACCCTAATCCAATAAAAGAAAGAAAGAAAAAGATTTGACTTGTCAACTTTAAAGATGTATACATTGTTATTTATTAGACAGAAGTAAGAGGTGGACAAATTCAATGTGAGACAAAAGAATGCTAAGAATTTCACTCTGGAGTTTGTAAGTGTTGCTGATTGGAAAAAGATAACAAAGCTCTAGAATATCGCCAGTACCACAAGATCCTCAACAGAAACTAGGGAAGGTTAACAGTAACATTCACATGCAAAAAAAAAAAAAAAAAAAAACTAAAATTTTAGATTAGAGGCAAGGTCAATTAAGATAAGAGGTATAGATAAAAGAACGAATGCCCCAATGAGCTGTAAAGACAATCTTTCGAGCAAGAATCAGGAAATAAAATCATAGGCAAATAGGTTTGATTTTTGTAAAGATACGGCACTTAGGCTTAATTCAACCCCAAAAGCTAGCTTATGAGGGGAGGATTGCCAAGTCCATATAAGCAAATCGTCAGTCTATTTCCCAACCAAAATGTGGACTTTTACCCACTCCAACACCCCCTTCACGCCAAGGCCCAACTGGAGCATGGAACCGGGAGTCCAAACAGGAATGAACCTGACTCTGATACCAAGTAAAGATACGACACCTAGGCCTAACTCAACCCCAAAAGCTAGCTCATGAGGAGATGATTGGCCAAGTCCATATAAACAAACCGCCAGTCCATTCCCCAACCAATGTGGGACTTTTACCCACTCCAACATGAATACTAATAAAGGACAAGTTTGGACCTTCATTCTAGTAAAATCTTCTTTCTTGAAAAGTCTCTCCAACTCATTGGTAGCAGCAATCAATGCCCTTGACTTGGCCTCTTCATTTTCTGTTTCGGACAGCTCCAGCGTTGCTGCAGTATAATCCCTACAGAAACCATTAAAGAAATTTTGTTAACTAACTGAAAGGCCAAAAGCTCTTTTTTCCCAAGCCAAGGGAAATTATTGTGTGCATGTAGTACCTCTTTGGTTTCATTCTTTGAGATGTACAATTAAGGAGTTGCAGTCTTGACAGTCTCTGCTGCCTTCTTGATATAAGTTCTTTCACACTAAATTGCAATGTTGAAACAATCTTTAAATCATATGAAGCCTTAGGAGCATCCAGAGGCAGACTAGCAGGCTGTTCAGAAGAAGCAGAATCTAGCATATTTTCTGACACATCATGGATGTTGTTGCAAGTAGAATCAAGAGGCACTGGTTCAGTTACAAATATTTCATTCATTTGAACCTCATGCTCCTGAAAATAAAATGGTTGAAACTTAAAAGGACCGACCAAAATAGCCTAGAGAATGAATTGAAATTGTCTTCTATGGTAACTATCATTCCTTGTCCAATTCCGCTGAACAACAATGCAAGGAGAGTTGTAAGTTAAAACCATTCAGAAAGGTGATTTCTGATAGTTTTCTCTTACCTCCTCAAATTTTCCATTCTGTATACTAGTTCCAGGCTGAGATAAATTATTTGTTTGATCAAGGACTGGACCGATTCTTGAATGCTTCATTTGATGAAGAAATCTGTCTATCTTTGAGAACTTGGAAGATTCAGACTCATTAGTGGTCACTTCATCACACTTATCAGCCTTTGCTGGGTTATCTGAAGATCTTAAGGATGTGGTATCCTCCAAGGAATTGTCTTCTCCTGATGAATACACAGACAATTCATTTCTCAGGAGAGGTACCTCAGATAATGTTGTACTCATACTCTCGTGCTTTCTCTTATTTACCGAAACAAATTTGGTGAGTGATGACTGAAAAATGCTTGCACGATCAACATAACGTGCATTAAAACAGTTTTGATCTTTTGCGCCTGGACCGAGTGTATGTCTGTCGGGTACAGCAGTAGTCAGACCTCCGACTTCCTGCCGGAGACTTCTGGAACTGTTATTGTCTTTCTTCTTTCCATGGAGTCGAAGACTGAAGTCTTTTTCTGTTGACCTGTTTCCATCATTTAGCATCACCTCTGTGACAGACGTGTCTTTTAATTCCTGAGCTTTTTTGAGAAAATGACAATCTTTACGTACTTCACCAACAGAGTCACCTTCCGGCGTATCAATGCTATCTGACAATAATTGCTTGGGTTGACACTGAAAGGCCTCAAGATGGGAATGCGTGGATGTATGTTTTTCTTCAACCTCTTGGAGACTATTAACAGCATAACTAGCATAATTGGATGAGTAAATCTTTTCTAAAGCTTCTCTCAAAGAGCGCAATATGGAGCCTTCATCAGACAAAAATATTTTTCTTTTATCAGGAGTTACATTGACATCAAATGCTCTTGGTGGGATAGAGAAGTTCATGATTGCAATGGGATATTGCCGAGAGTTTGCCCCTCTATACAACTCATTGACAAGCTTGCCAACTTTTGGCATATCCACCGGCCGTCCATTTACAAAAAAATATTGTCGATCTCCTAAGTTGCGTCCACTACCATAGCCAGATTTGGAAATGAATCCTTCAACAGTGCAATCATCAAACATACATACTTTGAGAGGCTCCAGACAAGTGAAGGTACTCATACCAAATACTGTTATAATGTTATCCTTCAGAGATCCACTTCCCTGAGTCTTCAGAACTACAGATTTTGCATTTTTTTGAGCTGAGTTGGTGCAAACAAGTCTGACTCCCTTAGAAATAAGAGCATAGGCCTACAAGTGCAACCAACACAACAACCCAAAAAAAAAAAACCTAAATAACTTAAACAACAAAACCATAATAATAGCTCTGCAGCAGGAAAACAAGCCTATACTGTCTTAAGATTAAGAATCTTGACAAGAATAAATTAAGCAGCCAAACATGGATGATGTGGTCACCAAAGTTGTATCACAATGCGACTTAGAATCACCAGAAGCAAAAAGCTATTTTGATGAAGTAAATCAATTTCATTAAAGAGGGATATCTCCCCTAGAAGTATTTCCAAAAAAAGTGGAGAGCCTACACAAATATATGATTCTCTACGATTTTACACTAATCTTCAATGTAGATTGGAATCTCATTTTCTGAGGAGCTTTTCTATTTTCACCCTCATAGAGTTTGAGTTTATAAAGGGCTAAGATTCACCAAGGTAGCTTTCCAACTTACTTTAAGCTTTTCCCGTTGAATAAAAAAAGAATTAGCAGATACTAAAGAATCTCCTAAAAAACACTGCAGCACAACTATATGACATACAAATTCATCTAAAACAGTTTCTTTAGATAATATACATTATGGAGATACTTCAGATAGAATCCTTACAAGAAAATATCAATATACTGAAGAGATTCTCTTTTTTGCCTCTCTCTTTTACATTTTGGTTGGAACAGCCAACACATATCTAAATTTAGAAAACAATATCCTCCGAAAGGACAAAGAACAAGATAGCTACGGTAACACAAAAGTGACGCTTCAAGTTTGAACCAAGTTGAACTGAATTCGATCATGCCATCATGAAGTTCCCTACAGATTTAGGGGTGGTCGTTTGGTAGAGTGTAAAAATAATGCATGCATTAACTTTGTATATTATTAATACCTTGTTTAGTACACTTTTTCAACCTATGTATAACTAAATCCTCTATTGGTATTAAGGTGTGTATAAGAAGATCCAGAGTGATTCCTCACCTATCCTGACAGGGGTATTAGTAATGCAATGGATTCATGATTAAAGACACAATTACCCCTCAAAAAAATTTATACATCCTTTCCACCATATTTGTGGAGGGAAATTACGCAATGCATGTAATTTTTAATACACCAATCAAACACTTGACAAGACTAATACAAGATTTACTAATACAAGTATAACTAATACAAGCATTATTCATGCAAGCATTACTAATACACCATGTTGTCCACTATTTTTATACACCCTACCAAACCACCCCTTAAAGGCACCAGTTGACATTTCCATTTTCAACTCTTAAGTTTTATTACAATTAAACCATCCTAAGAAATCAATAACCAAACATGAGTAAAATAATACAAATTAAAGGGATCATACATTCAGCAATGTAATAAGCTTTCCATATTCCTTCCGAATGTTGCGGTGAAACTCTTTACTTCGCACCGGTAAAGTGGAGAACAACTTCTTAATAGTGACAGTTGTACCAACTTGCCGAGCTGTGTTCCTTTCAGCTATCAGAAGGCCCGCATGATCAAAAGTCAAGTGTGTCGCAATCTGTTCATTCTTTGTTCTTGTTTCAACCGTCAAATCCCCTAAAGAACAAAGTGAACTCAATGCCTCCCCTCTAAATCCAAAAGTCGCTAATGACTGAAGATCAGGAAAATCTGATAGTTTTGAGGTATGATGTTTTAGTGCAAGTACCTTCAATACCAAAACACATACACCACTTAGCAGCAAATTAGAACAATATATTATGGACACAACAAGAAGTTAAATCAATCAACATACATGAAGAAACATAAACAAACAGAGGAAATTAGCAGCAAGCAAGCTACAACAGAGCAGAAGCAACCTTGACTGTAAATAGAGATTACTATGGTGACAATTTACACCTGAACATGCATGCACATTTAACACAATTATATACACATCGACACACCCTTGATTAAAACTAGAAAGTAGTAGTTAGAGGAAGCCCACACACACATGTATAAGTGTGTATCTATGTATACATATTACACACACATATAGACACATCATTGATTAAAAATAAATAGTATTTGGAAATCTCTTACACACAACACAAGAACAACATATCCTGTGTACACAAGTGGCATTTAGGAAGGATAGAGTGTACGCAGACCTTAGCCTATGACCCTATAGACCCTCGGCTCAAGCAAAGGGAATATGGTAAAGAACGCCGCAACAACAACGAAATAAAGCGCTCGGGGAAACATAATACGATAACTGAAGCAATGAAAACAATATGTAATAATAATACTAAAATCGAAGAATACTATAGCATGGGAGTAACTACAACAACTCCGACAAGGTGACTCGACAACGCTGAACTACCTACTAACCTTCTACCCTAATTCTCAACCTCCACATCTTCCTATCTAGGATCATGGCTAGACTTCTTCGGCCTACTTCTACCCTTCCTTATAGCCAGTATATCCGACCTCTCGCACCTCCTCACTCACCGGGGCATCTATGCATCCTCTCATACACACGTACATACAAAATATTAGTACAAGTTTTTTCCACTTATAACAATCAACAGGAAGAGAGTGACGAAAATTTAGGGCTCCGAGTGGAAAAGAACTTGAAATTGAGAGGTAAGATGCCACAGCCGTTATCGATGACCTGGAAGGATTCAGCGCCGTAGTCTTTTAGGGATACTTCGATGCTGGTGGCGCCAGCGTCCAAGCTGTTCTCAACCAACTCCTTGACGGCAGAGGGAAGGTCGAGAATAACCTGACCAGCACAAATTCTATGCACTACGCCCTTGTTTATGGGTTTTATAGTCGACGGTGCTCCTCCTCCTCTGTCCATTTTAATGGCGCTCAATTTAGGGGAAATGTAATAAATAAGCTTATGGATTCATGTGTGCAGTTAACTGACTGTTTAGTGGAGCTTCTTCAACCCTATGGTTTCAATTCGTCGTTGTTCAGAAAATTACTTATTTGCCGCCAAAAGAGATGCTTCCCTTCTGAACATACTAATATAGAGACATGCGACAACGGTGTCGTGGTGTAGTTGGTTATCACGTCAGTCTAACACACTGAAGGTCTCCGGTTCGAGTCCGGGCGACGCCAAATTTTAATTGAGTTTTTTTTATACAAACTTTGGAACCTGAAAGTCAGGAAGAAGAATTCTTATTTTTTGTTTTCATTTCCCCCAACTGATATCTTTTTCCCCTTTAAATTTTCTCCATTGGAAAAACCAAACGAAAGAGATGACAACTCATCATAATATCTGAGAAATAATGGGCAGTCTCACTGAATCTAACAAATGTTTTTACAAGTTGCATAAAAATATATATAGTCTCTTCATTTAAAAAAGATTAATGACCTACTTTTCTTTTTTATCCAAATGATCTTTTTTCTTTTTTGCAACACTTACAATTTCAAGACATAAATAAGTATTTTTTATATTAAGCAAAATGAATACAAGACGTAGGCAATGTAGCTTTACATATGCATATATTATCTTTAAAGTTCAGGTGATCATATTGACTTACATCTACTTTTGAAATTAGGATAAACTAAAATAACAAATTCACAGAGGAGCAACAAACTATTATCGAATGCAATGCTTATAGTTTCATTCTTTTACTCTTTGTTATTTTTCCTCCTTTAGTTCTCCAGTTGAAGGGAGATAAAAAAAAATATACGTTAAAGCATATAAATCATAAAACGCCTTAAAAGAGAGGGATGCGAGAAAATTAAGAAAGAGATAACAAATGAGTTTCCATTTAAAAAAAAAAGGTGACAAGTTGATCATCCTCAAATTAAAAGCTTCTGTTAATTATGAATTAATAGCATGTTTTGCTAAACTTTTAAAATTGGATTATTTTGAAAAGTACTTTTTCCAAAAATGATTTTAAAAAAAAAAATAATTTTGGTGAAAAATAATTTGTGTTTGACCAATAAATTTAAAAAACACTTTCAAGAAGCATTTAATAATATTTGACCAAGCTTTTCAAAAAGTACTTCTAAGTGTATTTTTTCTCAAAAGTACCTTTTCAAAAAAGTGCTTTTAAAGAGAAACTACTTTTTTAGCTTCTAAAAAGTAATTTCCGCTACTCCCTAAAAGCACTTATTTTCTTCCAAAAGTTTGGCCAAACACCTAAATTTTTTAAAGCAAACACTTTTGGCAAAAAAAAAGTTTGACCAAACACGCTATAAGTTAAGTGGGACCAAATTAGAGTTTTTAAAACTTTTAAATTATGACAAAATACTAAAACAAAAACAAATTAAATAACCCACCCCCGAACGATTTTACCCTTTTATTTTTTTTTTAAACCCACTAAACTTTGTTAGTTTTTCACTTTACTCTTCAACTTTCGTTTTGCTTTCTCTCATTTCTTTCAGAAAAGCTCAAAGCTCTCAAGAACAACCACAACAATTCTAATAAATTAACCATTTCTCTTCATATTTTTCTTCTCTGTTGTCGTCGTTGTCCTTTTCACCGTCGTTATCGCTTAAATTTACAGGTAAAACTGCTTTCTTTCTCCTACACTGTAAGATTTTATATTTTTTAAGTGAAAATAGTGATTTAGGTTAAAGAACAAGAAGAAAAACATGAATTTCACATGTTTTATTGTGCATTGTGTATTGTTAACTAAATCTCAAAGAAATTTTTTGGTGGTTTGGTTGGTTGTTTATTTTGGTGCACAATGGTGGTTGTGCACAATTATAATCTGTTCTTGTTGGTGTTTGTTGTTATTGTTGTTGATCATTTGGCACACAAATGATTTTGATTTGATTTTGGTAGTTTAAGTTTAAAACATGTTCTTGTTGTTGCAGCAACCTCGTCAGAACTTGTGTGAGTTGTTGAGGTTGTTATACCAAATCGTATGAATTGTTTAAGTTGTTGCATTAACTATTGAATAGCTAAACCGTTTCTACATTAACTTCTAAAATTGGTGCAGCAACTATTGAACCAACTACTGAAGCTTCATACAAGAATTGCTGAAGTTGTTGTTTCTCAACTTCGATAGTTACTTTAGAGTTGTTTCAGCAACTTGAAAATGTGTTAGCAATTGCTGAAGTTACTGCAATAACCACTCAATGATTTGTTTGAAAAAATATCATGTGTACTTGTTGAATACAATGCAGTAGTTTATATTTTTTAAATTTATTTTTACTGATTTGCTAAACTAATTGGTGGCTTCTTTTTTGTCTCATATGCGCAGATATGGTGGCTAACAGAAAAAGAAAACTAACACAAAAAACACTTGTTGTTATTATTGCTACTACTACTCCGACTAGAACTACTAGAAGGATACTTACCACTCAAGGCAAAACGTTGAAGCAGAAAAAGAAAAAACAAAAGTAGAAGATCACACAAGTACTTTATCAGCATTACCTACATATGCCCAGGACCTTGCCAAAAATGAGGCAATGTTTATAGCCCAAGATTAAAAGAAATCAGATAGATCTCAAGAAACAAGGCCGAGAGAAGAAGAAAACCCAGGTCATAAGAAGAAGAAGAAGAAGAAGAAGAAGAAGAAGAAGTAGGTGAAACAGATGCTTCTTCTAAAAATATAGATGTCTCTGTTGATAAAGATGGTGAGGAGAATATAGGGGTTGAAGAAGAAAGAATAAAATTTTGGCATGACTCACTTGCTCCACGGGAGATGGGGACATATGATTCTGTTCAATCCCCTCCAGTCAATCATTCATGTGACGATACCTCAGTTATCAAGTTTGTCAGATATTCAAATTTTTATTTTGTGACCACGATGGATGAGCATCCAGATTTGACGGGTGTTATTATTGTAAAATCTGGTTTGAGACTTTTTTTTACTGAATTTAGAAAGATTTTGAAGATACAAAATTTAAAAATATTTTTTAGATCTTCTATTTTCGTAGATAATCTAGACTTACCCGAGAATGTCCCTAAACAATTTCAAATGAGACTGACGTGTGAACTTTTGCGATGGAAAATTCATAGCAAGCGGGAAGAGAAGCTATGGATAAATTATTGTGGCATGCCGATTCATTTTGGCATAATAAATTACAATTTTGAGTGGCTTAAATTTTCATATGCCCGATGAGTACGATATTTTAGAAATATCACCAAAGATTAAGAAGAGGAGACAACAAATTCTTGATATTATTGGGAAGTCTTGTAAGATGGTTGAGTTGATTGAGAAGCTTAACTCCAAGGATTTTAAGAAAGGTGTAACGAAGTCACTGTGCTTGCTTTCTTGTGCACTATATTCTTTTGTGGATGGGATCAGAACACAAAGACTCCATATCAACGAGTTTTGCTCTGTGCTGATGAAAAGGCAATTTTTTGCATATCAATGGGGTCGTGTAATCTATGAGATCACGATGAGATATTTATTAATAGTTATCAATGACGATGTGAGGACCACTAATATCTATGGATTTACAGGGGTGTTTATGGTGAATTTTATTTTATTCAATATGTCATGACCCGAAATTCGAGTTGTGATGGAGTTTATATCTCACCTATAAATAAGCCTAACTTTGGCCTAGAGCAGTTAGCGGTGGACCAGTATCTAAAATCCAAAATAAAGAGGGGAGGGAGATAAAGAAAAGAAGTAAAAGTAGAACACGAAAATACACAACTAAACATAACTCCCTAAAATCTGGTGTAGAACATCTATATATAGAAAGTTATAAAATACAATCCACAACGGGGTAAAACTACAAAATAACTATCCAGACTACAACTGGGATAGCTGAAGATAGAAGGAAGACTGACTAGCATGAACACCAATTGCTCACCATACCTCCTAAAACTATACCAAGCTAATCCGCATGATCTGGTCCATCTTAATTACTCATACTAAGACCTGCATCAGAAAAAGATGCAGAAGTGTAACATGAGTACTAAAAATAACAGGTACCCAGTACACATGATAGGCCGATCCAAAAAAATAAGCATAAGCAAGGAAAGAGCGATCAAGAGAAAATAGGGTCATGACACAAGATGTATAACATAAACAGAGTAACTGCAGTAATAACTACTACGTGCAGTGAAGGAATCAGCTATCAGTATGTGCAGTATCAACTAATAAGTATGAAGGAAAGCCACTATCAGGGTATAACCCACAAAGCCTGGGACACAAGAAAATTATGACCAACGCGACACGTACTTGGAGATCCAACATAACCAGCAAAAACTACAAAACCATCCACAAGCTAAGCTAACAACAACTACAACAAGTGCGCGAATGGTACCTACTAGAGACAAAAAAGAACAGACAATCTACTAGCAAACAAACTTAGTAGGCACCTCATTCTGTCGGTAAGTACACCCAAGCAACCAAGTAACCCAACATGAGATGATACCGGGAAGAAACAAGTATGTTAGAAAGGAGATCTGAGCTATTTGTAGGCAGATAGCTATTTGGACGTTCGGAAAGGTGGTCCGCCCTCTTTGGAAAATGGTCAATCCTTGCCATAGAGGTATAATTTTGTTGAATTTGATTGATGTATATACTCAAATGGAATGGTACTATTACCTTTTCCCCTGTTAATCCTTTTGTGCATCATTTGAGTTTGACTTGTTGGTTGTCCATTAACTTGAATCATCTTAGATTTGATCTTGTTGATGTTAAACCTTGTTCTAACCCTTATATCATAAAGAAAGTTTGGGTTTGTTTGGTGTGTTGTCTTTTAGGTACTCCCTTGAATTTGAGGACGAATTCTTTTCAAGAAGGAAATGATGATATGAT
>JBDJHY010000116.1:15293383-15304005 GCA_039654485.1 Withania somnifera | reverse complement strand
AACCAAATCAAGGTATTTTAATCAATTCAAGGAAGAAGTCAAATTTGATGAATAGAAAATTACATAATCAATTAATTCCGTATTTCAAACCTGACATATGAAATCCCAACAACCTCCAAGTAATCATCCCCAACTACATATAAGCTAGAAAGTAACCACTTAATGCCTTATAAAAAGACTATAGAAATCTTAACTTGCCTTAAACTCCGAAGAACGAGTAATTCATGCGTTTTTTTTCGAATGGCCTCCAACCGACCAAAGTCTATTCACAAACATATTACGCATAAGAAATAACAACAATCAATGCCCATATGTTGGTATATAGCACTTCAATCTAAATTCCACCCCGGACCCATAATATCAAAATTTAAATTTTATTACAAAAATATTTAATCGATACTTGAGAGTCTAATTATTAAATTTTATCAAAAATTCATTTCATTTCGGGGTTTAAAATTGAGATTTATACCTTTGAAGTTCAATTTTGGAAAACATCATTTTTTTATTCAAATCTTTAATTTTCATGTAATAATCATAAATAATTTGATGAAAACTAGTGAGATCGTGTTTGGAAACATTATCGATGATTTAGTGTTGAAAATGTCTTTTTTGATCTTGCCAAATGAGAAGAAAATGAGCGAAGTTTTAAAAAATAAAAAATTCCGCTTTTTAAACAAGTTCACTGCCCAAGTGTTCCTTTACCGCTATTCATGGTCCTTCCCCGCGATAGCGGAGGTCAACAAACTTTTACTTATTCACATTGCGGAAGTCAACAGCCCTACTCTTCGCAAACGTGGGACCCACTTCTGCGAAAAGCGAAGCATAAAGATGCTCAACAAGGTGCTTGCGCGGACCCCATGATTGCGATCGCGGAGCACAATAACCACTACTTTTCATGAACACAACTTGAAAGTCATGAACACGAAGAGGGAAATTAGACAGAAACAACAACAATACACATCAGAAATAACACTTAACAAAATACTCCAAACGGACCCTCGAAATTCGTTCCAAATAAATTATATATGCAACCCTACTAATTTTAATATTTCGAAGTCAACAAAACTTCAACTCGAGCATAAGAGGTTTTCGTGACCTGATACTAGTTTAAGGCCTAAAACCAACTTTAACTCAAAATAACCAAAATGCCTATGAAAAATATGAAAGTCCTTATCTAGGCCAAAATCCACCTCCGGAATTCAACGGAATCATAAAATTTTTGAACTGGACCCTCTAAGTTCAAATATTGACCAAAGTTAACCATTTCACTTAATATTCAATTTTATTTCGTCCAACGATTGAAAATCACCGTAAAGGCTAAAACTGAATAAGAAGGTGCTACTAAATTGAAGTCGACGTTCCTGAGCTGGTGACAATTTTGAGGTCCCAAAATCTAGATGACGCCTACAGTTTTATATTTCACACTTGGAAGCTTTAAAACTCAATATTTCTAATTTTTTTTATCAAATCACCTCCGTTCCCGAACCAATTATGAAATCACACTTAGTTTGACATAATACAACTATGGGAGGGGTAAAACAGTAAAAAATCATAAAAAATAAAAAAATGACCCGGAGGGTTATTACAATATTAGTTATGCATGTATTAGTTTTTGGGTATTAGTTATGAGGCTAATATGATTATTTATTACTCATGTATTAATTATTCATGAATTAATTTCATCTTCTATACCACATAAAATAATAAATTAATTTTTTAATAACTTATACATAAATAGTTATGCAAGTTTCCTATCCACCTATCAAATATCGTATTCATTTATACATGAATAACTTATTTCCTATCCATCTACCAAATACTGTATTAATTCTTTGCATAAATAATTTATTTCCTATACATATACCATACGTTATATAAATTATACATAATTTAGTACATAAATAACTCATGTTTTATTCAGCTATCAAACAATAAAGTGTATAATTGTGCTATTTGCCAACAACTACTATAACACCTTAAACCATTATTTTTAATGTAACCAAATAGTGAGCCTTTGTACGATGTATTTTTTTTTTGGTAAGTTACCTAAATCATATTTTACAAAAATTTTTAATTTTTTTCTTGCTGATATATTAGTCTAACAGATATTTTAGGTCAGATAATTTGCATGAAATTATAAATATATTTTATATAAAGTGATACATACACTTATATATATCTTTTTTATTGATGTATTTATGAATATTTTATGAGTTTAATTAAAAATATTTAAATTTTAAAAAATTATTATAATATTAATTAAGTATAAATTGTAGAGTTTGGGTTTTTGACTTTTTCTTTGCCAATAGATGAGGGTCATTTCTTACCCTATTTTCAGAAGCATGAGAAGCTGCCTTTTAAACATGAAAAGTAATCTCGATTCCTAAAGTCCTAATACGTGGTCGTTTTGCCGAGATCGTCAGTTCTCTTCTCCTCCGCCGGCAGCAATGGCAGCCAAATCAGCTGCTATACACAAAACCCCACACGTATTGAACGATTTCATCCAAAAAATCGTTAAAAATCCAAAAATACCTTTTGCTATTGCATTACTCATCGCTGATTCCATCCTTGTTGCGTTGATCATCGCTTACGTTCCATGTAATGTTGCAGTTTTTCCACACTTGATTTCCAGTTCTTTTTCTTATATCTATAGCAATTCACAGTTTTATTAATTTTGTTTTTTTAGATACGAAAATTGATTGGGATGCTTATATGTCTCAGGTCAGAGTTCAATTTTTACTTCAACATTGTATGTTTATCTTGTTCAGTAATGCAATAAAGAACTATAAAACGACAACATACACCATGTAATCCTACTAATGGGTCTAGGTAAAGTGTACATGGACCTTATTCCTACATTGGGAGGTAGAGAGACCGTTCCGGATAGACCTTTGGCTCAAGGAAAGGCATATCAAAGTAGAACAAAGAAAAAATAACTGAAGTGAGGGATTATGGCAAAATACAATAGAAAGCATGACAAAACAGTCTAAAAATGGAATAGTAACTACACCAAAAAAGGTGGGATAATTGAAGTAGAACCGACAACAAATAGTAACAGAAATCGAAGGACTAGAAATTGTTGGTGAAATACTATGAGTACTAGAATGGAAGGATAAGAGAGACAGTGCTCTACTATCTGCTAACGTTCTATCCTAATCTGTGTCCCTCACAACTTTGATAACCTCCTATCTAAGATCATCCCGAAAAGTTATATCGGTATCATGTCTTGAGTAATCATCTCTCCTCAGTACTTATTTGGTCTATCTCTACACCTCATGAAACCATCCATAACCAACCTCTCACACCTCCACATTGAAACATCCATACATCTCCTTTCTATGGTAATTTGTCATAGCTTCATCACTTAAGTTATTTCCTTTTTCGAATGGCTTTGATTTGTTTTTCATTCAGCCGAGGGTCTATAAAAAACAACCTCTCTAGCTCCAGGGTAGGGCTAAGGTTTGCGTACACCTACCTTTCTGAGATCGAACTTTGTGGAATCACACTAGTCTGCATGCACCTACCTTTCTGAGATCCAACTTTGTGAGATCACACTAGGTATGTTGTTGTGATAATTTAGCTTAAGAAGCAAATTAAGGCAAAATATTTTCCAGTATTTGACATTAGGAATGAAATTGGCAACTTTGAAGATTCATAAAGCTTACTCTCTAACTAGAGTAATACATTCTGGCGTAGTTGATTGATATGTAGCTTATAATGTTTTGATTGATTGGTTATTTTTGGTCAATAGGTTACTGGTTTTCTCGAAGGAGAGAGGGATTACAGTAACTTGAAAGGTGACACAGGGCCTCTAGTTTACCCAGCAGGATTTCTTTATATTTACTCTGCTATACAATATGTTACCGGAGGTCAAGTCTATCCTGCTCAGGTAATTCTAATACATTTCCATTTTTGGGAGGTACAATTCTTGTTTCAGTATTGGAATGAAATTGACATTAATGGAGCTAAATAACATAGATGATTCAGATATTCAACAAGTAAACTTCAATTGAATTGGTATAGAACTTATGGCTTTCTGCTTCAAGCTCCGCCTGTTATTGATTGATTTATTTTATTAATGAATGACAACTCTGTTTGAGGTAAAAACATTACCTGCACCTGGCATACATACCAACCCATGCAAGTTAACTATAATAATTAATAAGTTAAACGAAAAATGCATATCATTGGTATAAACATGGGTTGCGGGTTATCCTCTTTTTGAGGTGTGGACATGGACCTTCCATCTTAACCTATGATTCTCAATGCCTATTATAACAATAGGGCCTATTATAACAATAGGGAATAATTGTTACTGGTAAGAAATGACTTGGATTTAACTTCATCGCAAAAATTAGTTCATGTGGTGAGGATTGTCCTAGGCCATATAAAGAGATTGATTCCCCATCTCATAACAAATATGGGACAAATTCAACACCCTGCATGACTAGACATGCCATTTGGAGAGGGGGCAACATTATATGAGATCCTAACATTGGGTAAATCAAGAATTGCAATGAGTCTGACTCGAATACTATAATAAATGAAACTTGAGTGTAACTTAACCTCGAAAGCTAACTCATGAGGCAATATTGCTCAAGACCATATAACGAGACTAAATCCCCATCTGGGATTTTTATAAACCTAGATAATTCGTTCTTTTTCACCTTGCAAAGACGTCGTAACATAGAAGATTATTTTTAGACCCTTGGACAAGCCATTGAGGATTGGCTGGGGCAGGGTCAAGTAGTGTTTTTAAAAAAGCAACAAAGACAAAGAGGGCAAGATCCATAGGGCTTGAAAAGAAGAAAGAAATAAAGCCCATGCTTCTTTGAAATGGAGCTCACAATTATCAATATTAAATCCTAGCAGAGACAAAAAACTACTAGGTCTAGAATGCTATAACAAATGAAACTTGAGTCTTACTCAACCTTGAAAGCTAACCCACAAGGTGATATTGCTCAAGACCATATTTTTTTTTTTTTGAAATTGGTAACTTGTATTCCTCCACCTCGAAAAATTATTACAAGAAAAGAAAGGCAAAAGAAGAAAATACGTACAGAGAGCCTATAAGGTCCACTAATTGGATTTCCTCTTCTGTATTCTGTCTTTTACACAAAAAACTTAAAAGAAATAATTACTTTCCATTTAATCTTCTGGATTGTCCATTCTTTCCCTTAAAAAATTCTTTGATTTCTCTCCTTTCAAATGTTCCACCAAATGCTTGTTGGTACTGTCTGCCACCATTTTTTCTGACTCTTGCTGCCTCCCCTTCTAATCCAACAACTTAGTAGATCTGTTGTGCACTCTGGCATGCACCAATTTAGACCGGATAAGTTGGTGAATAAAAACCAAAACTGTGTAGTCACTTTGCAACGTAGAAATAGTTATTTGTTTATTTTCAAGTCTTCTTTGCATAGGAAGCATATAGATGCTATGTTAATGCCCCTTTCTGTAGCATTTCATGAGTTAAACATGCTTTCGTAGCTACCAACCAAGTAAAATACTCCATTTTAGTTGGGGCCACACTTTTTCAAATAGCACCCTAAGTGCCCGACTCCATAACAGTCTATCTGGATTCAAATTTGTGCTTGAGAATCCTCCAATCAGATTCAGAAGACCAGCCACCCTTGTTGTCTCCCAGTCATTTAACAGTCTCCTGAAGTTCAAATTCCACCCTTGTGGAGACCACATCTCTTGTATTTTACTATCCGGATACATACTAATATAGTATAGCCCAGGGTACAGGCTCTGTAAAGTTCCTTGGCCAGTCCAATCTTCTTTCCAGAACAGTACATTATCACCTTGTCCAACTTTTACCTTTGTATTCGCTTTCAAAGCCTGCCAGAGATTTCTTATAGTCCTCCATACTCCCAACTCCATAGGTGTCAATCACTTCTCCTGAGCTCCAGTGCTCTTTCGGTCCAAATTTATGTTGGATCACTTCTTTCCATAAAGCTTGCTCTTCCTGATTATATATCCAGAGCCATTTAGTCAGTAGACTTTTGTTGTCCAACTTTAAATTCCTGATTCCAAATCCCCCATAATTTTTTCCCTATTGAACTGAGTCCCACTTCACAAGATTGGAACACTTATCAGTTTTGTTCCCTTGCCATAGAAAATTTCTCCTCAAGATATCCAAAGTTTTAACAAGCTTGCTAGGAATAGGAAATAGGGACATAATGACATATGTTGGTAGAGAATTTAGCACAGAGTTAATCAGAGTGACTCTTCCACCCAGAGAAAGGTATTGTGACTTCAAGAGTACCAACTTTTTCTCAGTCTTCTCAATTACACCATCCCAAATGTTGATTGCTTTATGTTTTGCAACCAAAGGCATGCCAAGATATATTGTGGGCAAGTCATATTTTGCATTTCAGTATGTTGCAGACTTGAATGTGCTGAATCTCTTTAACTGGGAAAATGTTTCTCTTGTTCCAAATGACTCTAACCCTAAGCAAGCCTAAAAAATCACTAGAATCACCGAGTTAACACACCTATTCCTGCGCAAGACCATATAAGGAGACTAAATCCCCATCCCACAATTGATATGGGATAGAACAATTACTTATTTTTATAAGCCTAGCTAATCCATTCTTTTTCACCTTGCAAAGGCGTAGTAACATACAAGATTATTTTTAGACCCTTGGACAAGCCATTGAGGATTGGCTGGGGCGGGGTCAAGTAGTGTTTTTGAAAAAGCAACAAAGACAAAGAGGGCAAGGTCCATAGGGCTTGAAGAGAAAGAAAGAAATAAAGCCCATCCTTCTTTGAGATGGAGCGCACAATTATGAATATTAAATCTTAGCAGAGACAAAAATTACTAGGTGGTTTCTTTTAATCTGTAATAGCCTTGGTAGACAGAGTTACTTGGTACTAGTTGTTGGTGGGAGATGACAGGTGTTCTATGAAATTAGTCAATGTGTGCCACAAGTTTGTCCAGATACCATGATTATAAAAAATAATAATGAATATTAACCAATCAAACATATGAATTTAGAGGGTGTTCGGATGGGCTTATAGCTTTTTGACTTATAGCTGAAAAGCTATAGGTTAGGAATTCTAACTGATGGCTTTGGGCTTATTTTTTCTTTTTAGCTTAAAAATAAGTACTTAAAAGCACTTTTTTTTTTAATTTAGCCAAACACTAACAAAGTACTTAAAAGCTATTTTGGCTTAAAATCACTTAAAAGAAGCCAATCCAAGCAGTCTCTTAGTACTATAATAATCAAATTGTAATTAAAATAGAGTTATTTCCCGATCAAATTTACATAATATTTATGTTAATTCAACTCCTCAATATTGAGATCTGAAGAACCAGGTGCTTTTTTCTAGGATTACTTTGCACATCATTGTCTGAAGCAATTAATACCTTACTTATGAAGCGATACGACCTTTGTTTGCATTGTTTCATTGCTTTTAGCGACAAAGTGCTTTTAGCAACACTAGTGGTGAAGATGTGACATGTTTGCCGTTCACTGGCCTTCGGAAGAAACATGCAAGAAAATGGACAATGTGAAGATGGCAAGGCAACCTTGTGAGGATTGGTAGGCAATATGGCCAAAGTTGGTGCCATGGCCTGGGTGCTTGGCATTATTTGTGAGGAGGATGGGGCTGTGGTGC
This sequence comes from Withania somnifera, assembly GCA_039654485.1. Taxonomy (NCBI): domain Eukaryota; kingdom Viridiplantae; phylum Streptophyta; class Magnoliopsida; order Solanales; family Solanaceae; genus Withania; species Withania somnifera. The sequence continues at coordinate 15,296,382 of JBDJHY010000116.1, read as the reverse complement.
GTGGATAGAATTCCCAGAATGGGAGCAGTTTGAAATTGAGGCAAATCTTTAGCATGTGGTAAGGCTAAGTCTGGCTCGCTGCAAAGTGTCGGTTGACAACAGATGGCTGTTACTCATTTAGTTTAGTCTTTGATGAAAGACTAGCAATTGGGGATGTCAACTGCAAGATAACATAGTATAACATGGTTCCAAGTGTCCCTAACACATGTAACTGCTTTTGGGAGCATAAAAGTCTAAGGCAGTTTGCCGGCACTGCAAATGTGTATGGCGTCAAGTGTGTTACATGTGCCATCTCATGTATTCTCTCTATATTTAAGAAATATAAAGTTGGGAGTGTTCTCGGTTAAATCTAACTATGCTTTTCTTGTACTTCATCCAATACTCTAAAGTACCTATAAATCTGTATTTGGTCTAAGGCTGAGTCAAGTGGTTGACTGCCGCATGGGAAAAATTTCTAGAAAGAATTGACCCTGTGACAATTGGAAAGTGATACCTGGTTGAACAATATCTATTGTGAACTCTTAAACTTTCACCTATCTACTGGTTTTAGCGCATCTTGCTTCGTATTTGTATCTCTCCTCAAGTTCTGATGTAGCATCGTATCCCCAACCCCAGCATCGATCCATCTCAAGTTTTTGGCATAGATTGCACGTAGGTGCTTTCCAGTGCTGGCCTTGATTTCTTAGTAGTTATGTTAACTAGCTTAACTCTTGCTTACCTTCAACCCTGTTTCATAGTTTTGGAACTCCAGCTAGCTTTCTCTCCCCGTGGTGCAGCTTTCTTTGAGGATACTTATTACTTTGGGCAGTATACCATCTGCTACAGTGTTTCTTTTCCAGCAATGACAATCTAAAGCAAATATTTGCTTTTCCTCTAACTTTATACTAACTTAAAAAAAATTCCAATGAGAGACTTGCTATGCTTGTACGGATGGTGGAAGCTTAAAGTAGATTCTAGCATGAGAAAAAAATTAGTCACCTTTTGCTGGGTTTTGCGTGTTCTGGAAGGTTCACATGATACATAATAAGGTGTAGGCACTTGTTAGTTAACTAGCAGTAACTTTTGAAATGATGTGGGCATATTCAGCTGGTTGTTGGATAATCTGTATACTCTATTATGTCCTTCAATATAAGGTCACTTAACTTGCATGCCAGTTGTTGATTTCTATTTTTTCATGGCAGTGCAGATTCTTTTTGGCTTTCTCTACATGCTGGATCTAGCAATTGTCGTGTTCATCTACTTGAAGACTGACGTGGTAGGCGTCCTCTTCATCTGAGTGGCTCTTCTGAGTTTTGTGGATTTTCAAGCTAATATATTCCTGAAAAGAGTTGTATTGTGACTGTTGTAGGACTGGAATCAGTGGTGAAATTTGTCAGTGTTGACTACCTATTCCCCCCAAAAGAATTGTTTGTCTGTGTATTTTTATTCATGTCATTCAATTTTCCTTTTCAAAAGACTTGAGTTTCTAGGTCCCTACAGTTTTAGACAGGGATATGTTTTATCTTCTCACTTTTGCCATGATACACTGATCTCTAGTGTAATCTTACTGCTCTTACGAATAAAATCTTATCATTTCAAAAAGAAAAAAAAGAACGAAATTCTAGACATTAACTTGAGACCTGGTGACAGAATGCATCTTCTTTAAGCTGACACTTTTTTCAAAGGGGAGGTATCTTGGTAAACAATAAATCAAAATTGAACTTCAACGGGATTTATGTAGGAAATATATGATGAAGCTGAGAAGTTATTATGTTTCTGGAGGAGAAAAAGAAGACAGTCAATTGTGAGACTATATTTAGATCATTTATCGTTATCATTCAAATCTTTTTTTGAGAATTAGTACCGTCGTTATCATTCAATTCTTATGCCAAGAAAATCAAGAGTTTTTGCTCAAATTATTTCCACAATTAATGACCTGTGGTCCAGAGGAAGTTCTAATGTGTAGTTGAGGTCATCCGTGAAAATTTGTCTAAACATCTCTAATAAAGCGGAGTCTTGACCAAAAGTTTGCGTATCTGTTTCTTTTCACATTGAATCAAGATTGGCTATCAACTTTAGTGGGAGAAAAATGTCTGCAACGTCTTACTGTCTTCTGATTACCATTTCTCTTTCTCTTTCTGATTTTGCTTTACCCTTGAAACTTCTAATTTACGTTCTTTCAGTAAATATTCAGAATTCTTCCACTCTGTGCTGATTGGAAAATCTTTTAAATGGGAAAATCACTTTCCATTGGAGTTTAGGTATGCTATGACTAATTGGACACAATTGACGATTAAACTTTATTTCAGGTACCTTGGTGGGCTCTCTCGTTGCTTTCTCTGTCTAAAAGAGTTCACTCTATCTTTGTTCTTCGATTGTTTAATGATTGTTTTGCCACTACTCTCCTCCATGCTTCATTGGTCTCAATTATTTGCCAAAAATGGCATCTAGGGTTGGTAATTTTCAGGTATATTCTTGCTTGCTATGAGATTTTTATTGTTGATTAGTTTTGCTCTATATTATTGATGAAAAGCCATCAGTTAAGATTGATCAATTGTCTTCTCCTTAGTACAGTGGAGCTGTCTCAATAAAGATGAATGTGCTCCTGTATGCACCACCGCTGTTGCTCCTGATGATGAAGGTATACTATTTGAGCAATTTAGGTTATTAACAATCTCAGCATGACATTGAACTGCATTTCTCATTATCTTTGGTGTTCCATGGTGGAAACTTGAAATACAGGCAATGGATATTGTTGGAGTGATATCTGCTTTAGCAGGTGCTGCATTAGTGCAGGTGGGTTTTCTCCGAGTTCCCTTTCTAATTCCTAATGCAACGGGCAGCATGATATTTCTTATCTTTACTCTTGTATTGTCTTCATTATTGCAATTGTGTTCTCTGTTAATGTAACACCTCATAACTTCAAATATGTGTGCGGGTCGTAAACGCCAATGAACACTTATATTAAGTCAGTTGAAGTATTAAACCGAAGTTAGAGGCCAAAAGAAGGGCCTTGAAAC
>JBDJHY010000116.1:15282089-15293283 GCA_039654485.1 Withania somnifera | reverse complement strand
GAAATATTTTTTTATAAAAAGGGTTTACTTTTCAACTTTTGTTTCGTGTCACATAAATTGAGACAGAGTAAATAACATATATTATTTTAAAGTTACATAAAGGTATTATAAGTCATAATAATTGAATACCGAAAATATTTAAAAACTATATAAGAAATTTGATTGGCTCTCCCAATTTCACCGGTGGCACATAAATTGAATCAAAGGAAATAACATATATTAGTTGAAAATTCATAAATTACAATAATTAACCACTTCATATATTTTTTTAGAAATATATTAAAAATTTGGTAGACTCTCTAAATTTCATCCGTATCACATAATATTGGGACAAAAAAATTAATATATATTGGGTCCATACTGGGACGGGGTCGTCTATCACAGGGTGGGATTGTTACCCTCTTTTTTAGATGTGGGCGGTGACCTTCCATTTTAACCTAGTGGATTTTCAATGCTTATTATAACACTAGAGAATAATTTTACAGAAATGAAACTTTGATTTAACTCAACTACAAAAGTTAGCTCATGAGGTGTGGATTGCCGTATGATATATAAGGAGACTGAATCTCCATCCCGCAACAAGTATGGGACAAATTCAAAACCCCTGCTTGCCCAGACATGCCAACTGAAGTGGGACAACATAAAAGGACGGCCTAACATTGGGTAAACCAAGAATTGGAATGAGCGGCTCAAATACCATAATAAATGGAACTTAAGTCTAACTCAACTTCAAAAGCCTAAAGGAAGAGATCCGGAAAGCTTTGATGCTAGGAAAGTCACAGACTAATTATCTCTCTTCTGTCTATGCTTTATCTAAACTCCAGTAACCCTATGCAAGACAGAGGGATCTATTATAATCAGATTGGCTCTTCTCTTTTAAAAGTGAAATGCTTTTTTTATGCCATTATCTTCCTGCCAAACCAAGTAGTTCGATCCAAGCCAGCAGACTTAGAGAAAGAAATGCGCACGTTCAGACTAAGTGTATCATGTTTAAATAGTTCCAACCTTTTCTAAGATAAGATTCAAAGAGCAGAAGAGTTGTAAGCAAATGACTAATTGTCTATGAAAAGCTCTGATAAAAGGCCTAGTTGAATTATAGCTCATAAGGTTAGGCTGCCCAAGATCTTATAAGGAGACTAAATCCCCATCTTGCAGCTGATGTGAAATAAAGCAGTTACTTACTCTCGCTGCTCAAAAAAAAAAAATTACTTACTCTCATAAACTTAGCTATCCATTCTTTTTCATCCCTGCAAGCCGTCGTGACATAGAAGATTATCTTTAGATCCTTGGACAAGCCCTTCAACACTAGCAGGGGCAGAGGCGAGCAATGTTTTTAAAAGAAAAAAGGACAAAGGGGGCAAGTTCCAGACAGATTGAAGTGAAAGCAAGAAATAAAGACCATCCTTCTTTGAAATGATGAAGCCCACAATTCTGAATATTAAATCACAGCAGTGACAAAAAAACTACTGGGTGATTTCTTTCCTTTTGTCCTGACCTTGGTAGACAGAGTTACCTTGGTGGAATACCTGGAACTAGTTGACGTGCTCGCAAGGTCCCCCGGACACCACAACCATTAAAAAAAACTTATATATATTAACCAAGATCAGACATGAATTTAGTACGATAATAATCTAATTGTAATTAAGAATGATTTTTCACTATCCAATATGCAATAATATTGATGTTAATTCAACTCCTCACAGTTGAGATTTGAAAAATTAGATGCTTTTTGCTGGGGTTACTCTGCACATCATTGTCTGAACCTATTAATACCTTACTTATGAAGCGATAATACCCTTCTTTGCATCGTTTAATTGCTTTAAGCAACAACGGGCTTTTAGCAACACTAATGGCAAAGGTGTGACATGTTTCCCCTTGACACCGGCCTTCCTGGGTTACGGAAGCAACATGCAAGAAATGGCCAATGTGAAGATGGCAAGGTAACCTTGTGAGGATTAGTAGGCAATATGGCAAAGTTGGTGCCATGGCTACATATATGAGGAGCATGAGGCTGTAGCGTGTGGATAGCGTTCCCAGAACACAGTTGAGGCAAATTTTGTCTGGCACTAGAAATGTGGTAAAGGCTGAGTATGGCACGCAACAAAGTATCGTGTTAACAACATATGGCTGTTGCTCATGTTTTGTCGATTTGACCGTTTGACGAAGGACTAACAGTTGGGGATGCCAACTGCAAGGTAACATATTATAACATGGTGCCAAGTGTCCCTATGTAACTGCTTATGGGAGAATAGAAGTCTCAAGGCAGCTCGCCGGCACTGGCATTGTGTATAGCTTTGAGTGTGCTATATGTGCCAACTCGTGTATTCTGTCTATATTTAAGAAATACAAAGTTTAGTGTGTTTTTCTTGTACTTTGACCAATACTGCCAAGTACTTATGAAACTGTATTTATTGTAAGGCAGAGTCAAGTGGCTCGTCTGCCGAATGGGAAAATATTGTAGTAAAGAATTGACCCTGTGACAATTGGAAAGTGGTGCCTAGTTGAACAATATTTATCGCGAACTTCTAAACTTTAACCTATCCTACCGGTTTTAGCGCGCAACTTGCTTCACATTTGTATCTCTCTTCAAGTTCTGATGTAGCATCCTATCCCCAAGTGTAGCATCAATCCATCTCAAAATGTTTTCCAATGCTGGCCTTGATTTCTTATCAGCTATGCTACAAGTTTAACTCTTGCTTACCTTAGACCCTGTTTCATAATTTTTGGAACTCCAGCTAGCTTTTTCATGCCCGTGATGCACGTTTCTTTGAGGATGCTGATTCCTTTGGGCAGTATACCATCTGCTGGAATGCTCCATCTGCTGAATGCTTCTTTTCCAACAATAACAAACTGAAGCAAATATTTGCTTTTCCTCTAACTTTATATATACTAACTAGAAAGAATTGCAATGACAGACTTTGTATGCTTGTATCGATGGTGGAAGCTCAGTAGATTCCAGCATGAGAAAAAAATTAGTAACCTTTTGCTGGGTTTTGTGTGTCTGTAAGGTTCACACAATACAGAATAAGGTGTAGGTACTTGTTAACTAGTAGTGACTTTTGAATCACGTGGGCATATTCAGCTGGTCATTGGATAATCCGTATACTCTATTATGTCCTTCGTATAAGGTCAGTTAACTTGCATGCCAGTTGTTGATTTGTATTTTTTCATGTTGGTGCAGATTCTTTTTAGCTTTCTCTACATCCTGGATCTAGCAATTGTCGTGTTCATCTACTTGAAGACTGATGTAGTAGGTGCCTCTTCATCTCATTGGCTCTTCTGAGTTTTGTTGACAACCTATCAGGCTAATATATTCCTGAAAAGAGTTGTATTGTGAATGTTGTAAGACTGGAACCAGCGGTGAATTTTTTTAGGTTGACTGTCTATATTTATTCATGTTGTTGAAATTGCACTTTCAAAAGAGTGAGTTTCTAGATCCCTACAGTTTTAGAAAGGGATATACTTTATCTTCACACTTTTGCGACGATTTACTGATCTCTAGCATAATGTTAGTGCTCTTATGAATAAAACTTTTATCATTTCAAAGAGAAAAAATTGAATGAAATTATGGACATCAATTCGAGGCCTGGTGACAGAATGCATCTTCTTTAAGCTGACACAGATGATCTTTTTCTTAAAGGAGATATCTTGATAAACAATAAATCAAAATTGAACTTCAACGGGATTTATGGAGGAAACATACGATGAAGCTGAGTAGTTATTATGTTTCTGGGAAGTGTGAAAAGAAGAAAAATTAAACAATCAATCTTGAGACTGTAGGTTGATCATTTATCTATATCATTCAAATCTTATGCCAAGGAGGTCGAGTTTTTGATCAAATTATATGCACAATTAGCTACATGTGGTTCAGAGGAAATAATTGAGGACATTCGTGAAAATTTGTCCAAACATCTCTAATAAAGTGGAGTCTTGACCAAAATATTGGGAATCTATATATTTTCGCACTGACTCAAAATCTCTCTCTCTCTCTCATTTAGCTTTACCCTTGAAAATTCAAATTTACTTTCTTTCAGTAAATATTCATAACTCGTCCACTTTGTACTAAGTAGAAAATCATTTAAATGAACAAACCACTTTTCTTTGGAGTTAAAGAGAATAATTGGAAACATAGTTGACGATTGAACTCTTTTTCAGGTACCTTGGTGGGCTCTCTCCTTGCTTTCTCTGTCTAAAAGAGTTCACTCTATCTTTGTTCTTCGATTATTTAATGATTGTTTTGCCACTACTCTCCTTCATGCTGCATTGGTCTCAATTATTTGCCAAAAATGGCATCTTGGGTTGGTGATTTTCAGGTATAATCTTGCTTGCTTTGACATTTCTATTGTTGGATTAGTTTTGCTCTATATCATTAACTGAAATCCATCAGTTAAGATTGATCATTGATCTTCTCTTTAGTACAGTGGAGCTGTTTCTATAAAGATGAATGTGCTCCTGTATGCACCCCCTGTTGCTCCTGATGGTGAAGGTATATAATTGGTACAGTTAGGGTCATTAATAATCTCAGTAGGACGTTGAACTGCATTTCTGATTAACTTGTGTTATATGATGGAAACTTGAAATACAGGCAATGGATATTTTTGGAGTGATATCTGCTTTAACAGGTGCTGCATTAGTGCAGGTGGGCACTCTCCAAATCCCCTTGTATTTACTAATGCAATGATGTTTAGCGGGCAGCATGATATTTCTTATTTTCTGCGTTCGAGCTGTGGAACCAGCCTCTTGCACAAATGCAGGGCAAGGCTGCATATAATAGACCCTTGTGGTCCATCCCTTCCCGGACCACTTCTTTAGCGGGAGCTTAGTGCATCGGGCTGTCCTTTTTTACTCTTGTTATTATCTTATTTACTGCAATTGTGTTTTTTGTTAATGTTGTTTTGGAAAGTAGTTTTAGCATGTAACGATGTTTGAGTAGGGAAGGTTTCTTGTTGCTCCAGGATCAAAGCATCACTTCTTCTGCTTACTTATGAATGACACATGATGTTTTAACTTTTTGCATAATCTATATGTTCCATCCTCGATACTCTTAGGCATTCTTTTAACTGTTATAATATTCTTTTTAATTCTTTCCTCAGAGATCCACTAATGAGTTTGTGGTTCATATGCGTAGGTGAGCTGGGTGACAAGTATGCTAATGTTGAATGGAGCTTCTTTTGATCAAATTGTTTACCAATGACCATGATGATTGGTGATTGGTGATTGGTGCAGATTCTCATAGGGCTTCCTTTTATCCTGTCGCATCCAGCTTCGTATATATCAAAAGCTTTCAATCTTGGTCGTGTTTTCATCCACTTCTGGTACTCTTTTAAACACAATGGGTGCAAAAATGGTACTCTACGGCACCATGTCGAAAATATCATGCAACTCTAACATTGCCATCATCCTTCTTTCTTGATTTATGTTTTGGTAAAATTCTTTTAATGTGCAAAACAAATAAACATTATACCTCAGCGAATTTATGAAATCCCAATAAATATGGTGATAAGAGATCGTGTATCTATACACTTGGCACTGTTGTATAAACACAAATTATCATTATATGAAACAACATTGTTGTATTTATCATCCGCTTTTTCCTCAAATCCCATTAAACAACACATCTCTGGAGTCTGCTAAATGTAGGAGATGCATGTTCTTACTGCTGGCTGTAGCTTGTTCTCTGTCTCATCCCTTGGGAGTTTGGATGGGTAGTGGGCTCGTTACATTGACACCCCCACCCCACCCCCACCCCCACCCCCCAGAAAAAAAAGGAAAAAAAAAAAAAACCCCATTTTCCCTTGAATAATCTGATTCGTTGTTGTATTCATATCATCTGTGTTATTGCAACATTATGCTCATTTCGTAATTTTCTACTATCCTTACTAAGAACAGTTTATCATGACTCCCTGATTTGTTGCAGGTCTGTTAACTTCAAATTTGTTCCTGAAGATATCTTTGTTTCTAAAGCTTTTGCTCTCTCTTTGCTAGTTGCTCATCTCAGTCTGCTATTCATTTTTGCTCATTACAGATGGTGCAGGTGAGTGTTTTTCATATTATCATTACAGATAGTATAGTGGCATTGGTATTCCAGTGTTGAAGTGGGAGAAGAAAAGTCAGAAAATGATAACCATGTTATTTTCTTCTCTACATACGAAGGTAATGAGTTGGCAGTCACTGGACTGCATTTTTCCTTTTTCATCTTTGCAGGCATGAAGGGGGACTGTTTGCTGTTGTGCATTCTAAAGTCATTCAACTGAAGCTTAGAGTTTCGTAGAGAAATCCTTCTTCAACCAATAAAGTCCTTAAAACTGACCGTAAGCAACGTAATCTGTTTTGTGATTTTCTGTACTTGAAAGCAGGGGCGGAGCTACCCTTGCCCGAGGGTGTCAAGCGACACCCTTTGTCGGAAAATTATGTTTTATAGGTAGGCCCATTTTTTATTTTATAGTATATATTATTATTGACACTTCTGGATACAAGGTGAGGAGCTAGCCCAGCGGCAGAGGTGTTGCAAAAAAACCTCTAGTGGTCGCCTGGTCGGGTATTCAAACCTGGCACGTGCATTTATTTTGTAACTCTTTTGCTTCAGTTTTTTTCCATTTACAACTTTTTTACTTCAGTTTTTTTCCTCAATTTTAAACTGGTGGAGGGTTTAAAAAAGGTTTTGAATTTGACTTTACTTATTTTATTTTATTTGTAAAAAAGAGATATGATAGGCTTCATTACTAATTAGGCCTAGCGATTATTAAACATGTGCCCCAATTGTAAAATCAAAAGGTTGGAAGACAAAAAGTCCTGCTCATTGGCCACTCCACTGGTTATCATCATCGTTCTTCGTCGGCGTTATCTGCACTCTCTAATCTTGGTGGACAGAGTTACCTGGTACCCTGTTGCTAGTGAGAGGTGGCAGGTACCCCGTGAATTTAGTCAGAGGTGCGCGAAAGCTGGCCTGGACACCATGGTCATAAAAAAAAAAAAGGTCGTCAAGTGTTTTACTGTCACTAGTTTTATCTTGATTTGGCATGATTGATGGTTTTGGTCTGTGTATTTCATTTTCAGATATTGTGACGACTATGTTTGTTGGGAATTTCATTGGCATTATATGTGCCCGATCCCTTCATTACCAATTTTACTCTTGGTAAGTATTTAAATATGCAACTTTCCATATTCTTAAACATTTAAAAAGCTTTAGTAACTGATAATTTACTTTGATTCTTGGAATAGTTAACATAATATTCAACTTGGGATAGATGCATGCTTTTATGATCTCATGTTTGTATTGAGCTCAGTTCTGCTGGTAACTGCGTATTAAGTTACAACAAATATTTCTAGAGGACATAATTTAGATGTATAATCAGAACTTTTTAAAAATGATGAACTGTCTTATTCTAATTTAATCATTATGACACACTAAAATAAATGCAGCATTTCAGACATATACCTAGTACTAACTTCCAATGCTTCAGCATCCCATTGAAGAAAAAAGAATTACAGGATACATTTTGTAAGTAGTTCACTAGACTGCTGCATGGGAGAAGTATATTATTTATAAAATTCTCATTGAGTAGTTCACCAAAATACATATCCAAACGGCTCCTTTAGTATTGGAATGAAATAGAATTGAACAGATCAGAATGGATATAGAGGAGTAGCCAATCCAAACTAGTATGGAATTGAGCCATAGTTAGATTGATTATAAGAAAATTGGGGAAAATGTCATTAGAAATTTATATTAAAACGTTGAAAATTTTGCTTGAACGGAAGGTCTATTGGAAACCACTTTGCTACCTTCACAAGGAGGATAAAGCTGCATACGCATCACCCTTCCCGGAACCCCACTTGTGGGAGTACACTGGTTGTGTTGTGTTGTAGTAGGTTGACCACCTCTTTTATGGACTCTTTTCCTGGTAAGTCGGTAAAGACTGCAAAAATCACCCCCCTCCGCTGCTAGCATGGCACCAAAGCACAACATAAAAGCATTGATTAACATTTGCCAAGCAGATGAAAATTTCGAAGATTACCTGCTTTTTCATTGTTTTCCTGGATTCTGTGTCAAAGTTACAATTGAATAAGATAAAGCCATTGATGTCCCAGATCTTGGTTGCAGGTTCTTCTATAGCTTACCATATTTATTGTGGAAAACTCCATTTCCCACCCTCCTACGGTATTCAATTTGATACTCAAACTTCTTTGTTTGCTTTAATTGTACTGTATTTTCTGCTTACAAGTCTTCTTGTTGTACTGCAGCTTAGTGTTGTTGGCAGCTGTAGAGTTTTGCTGGAATGTCTTCCCGTCCAACATTTACTCATCAGTTGTCCTCCTCTGTGTCCATTTGATCATATTGGGTGGTCTATGGATAAGTTCACCAGAATATCCATACGTACAAAAAAACAACTGATAAATCAACATCTAAGAAGAAAGCCAGATAAAGCGCTACTTGTTGTTATGCATGTGAATGGAAAAATTGCCTGCCCTCGTCTTCAACCACCCTAGTGTTAAAACTCTGATGCTCTGACCAAGAAGCGTCATTTGGTGGTTATACTGAGAGGAGTTTTTGTTTTTCTGTTTTTATTCGTAGTGTTAATGCTTACTTTTGTTAGATGGTGTACAAAACCAGAAAGCTGGTCACAACCACCTTAGATTCCAAAAGTCTCCCCCACCCACTATGCCCCCATCCACCACCACGGCACACACAGAGATCATCCCCGTGGAATCAAGGATAAATATTTTCTGGGGTTTCCGACATTTGAGAATTTCATTAGCACAAATCTGAATTGGAGTTGGTCAAGCATTTTTATTCATTTAAATGTGTATGGTGTATTTATTATCAAGCTCAGATTTGGATTACTTATAGCATTGACATTGAGGTTTAGTTTATTGGTGATTATAAAAAGATTGAAGTAAATATGCTTCAAAATGTCAAATCTCTATAGTCTGAATCTGGAATGTTTGGTCTGGATGTGTATGTGCTCATCAAATTGACAGAGGTTGTTTGGTAGCTAATAGAGAAACTATTTATTTATGTGTTAATTTCTGCGCAAGTTATGCGAAGTCTGGTAACCGGTTAGGAAATAAAAGTATTCATCTGCAAATTAATTCGATATAAAAAATGAAATAACTAATAGATTAATACTAATCACCTACTGGATGACCTAAAGTTAGTATTTCTGGCTATCCATGTGTTTACAAGTTAACTTCAATTAAAAGTCAGTTGGTCACCTTTGTCTTGTAGTTATTTATGTTATATAGGCAATTTTTTTTATCCCTAATATATTTCACAGTTCCCTTAATCTTCCTTCAAATAAAATTCTAACTTCTTCATTCTATTTCCGCAGTTCATCCTTCTCTTTGTGAAGTTAATTTTTCAATTAGCTAGGCTAAACGGGAAGCAAAATTAGGAGGTTTGACAGCCTTCAAAATAAAAAATGTTAGTTCCCCTACTCGCTAATCTGTTTCCTTGTAACTCATCTTGCACCTAATTTTCAACTAAATAACATCTTCACTGCCGTTCTTATTTTTATTTATTTGATGTCATTAAGGGTGTCTTCGGTATTGAAGGGAAATATTTTTTCATGTTTGGTTGGATACTCAAGTTGTTATGTAGTTGGAAACAACTTCACTAGAGATTCAAATATCAATTCATCTCAAATTAGCAAATAAGAATGTATCTAATTTAACATATTTTCTTGTTCTTGAAAAGAAGTTACATATTTATAACTCCATAAGAGATACTCACAAATTTTACCGTTCAAAATACTTGAAAAAATCATAGTTTAAAAAATTATTAAATTGTTTAGATTTAATGGCGTCATTCCAGAAAGTTGTCACGATCCGATTTCATGATGGTACCTACTATCCCACCAGTAGGAGAACCAACCATGTAGTCCGAAGGCGAAGCGGAGGGCTACTACACCAATAGCGGAATGCACAAGTACTAGCGATAGAACCAGAGAAGTGAAAATAATATAAACAGAATTAACAAAAGCCCTAAGACCTGGTATCAGTGTATATACAGAGCCACTAACTACAGAGTACAATATAAGTCAATAATACAAGCATGTATCTGAAAATACAAAAGAGATAATACAAGCTGAAGAGAGCAGGAACAACTGGAAGCTCAATGCTCACTCTATATTTCTGAAATCAATAGCAAGGAAGCACGAACGGCTAGCCGCAAATCAACGTCGGGCACTAGTACTCGAATCTGCACCAGAAAAATACAAGTGCAGTATGAGTACAACTCGCCGAGGCAACACGTACCCAGTAGGCTTCGAGGGCCCACTAGGCACATAACAAATATAAAAGCAGTAAATAACAGGAATGAAAGAAATTAATGTCACGAAAGTAAGTAATATGACACAGGAAGCTAGCTACACAGACAGGGAGCAAAGAGACAGATATAACATGGTCAACGCTAGCTAAAATTCATAATAGGATCATAGGGAGAAGGAAACAATGTATCTGGAATCCTGCAAAAATACAGAAATAATAACATTAAAAGCAGAAAGAACAAGTAGCACAGGCAATAGGGACATGGACGGTATATTGGTAACCTCAAGATACAAGGAGGGGATGATAAAGCAAATAACAGAACACACAAATAACCTGCAGAGTAAGAAGGTACGAAAATAAGGACTATAACTAGCTTAAACAATAAATACAGAAACACAGTAAGTAAATTAACACTGCCAAGCACCTATAAGAATGGTAGCGTACACAAAAGTCACGCTCGCCCGTCCGCATCCCATATTACCGGAGGTACACTGAAACAAACAAGTACAAAAAATTAACACAACTACACAATGGCACAGTTTCTTTGTACGCTCCTCTTCCAGTACCCGTAGGTTGGGAAGGAAGAACCCATGGAAGGGCTAATCCCCGTATATCCCTACTCTGACCTATACGCCTCCTCTAGTCGCATGCAGCCCGGAGGCAGGGTCCATAAAGGTACACCCACCACGTACAAAACTCTAACGTCATAGTAATCTCACATCCCAATGTCACAGTCTGAGGGAGTCTCATAATTTGGCATATAATGCCTTAGTATAATAGTCTCATAGTGCCGTGACCTTGGCAACTCAGGGCGCTTCGTGCCTCAATATGGTAGTATCATCAAGGTTCTCAAATCAACAAGCATGATAAGTATAGAAAAATTGTACTCACAGTCGCGCGAAAACGGACTCAAGTGATAGCAGTT
>JBDJHY010000116.1:15264945-15275013 GCA_039654485.1 Withania somnifera | reverse complement strand
GTGGAATGGATCTTGAGTTGGTCCTTTTGCTCAGGAACACCACAAGTCGACTTACGATTCGTGGAAGAGAACTATAGTTCGTAGATCGACTCGTGGAACCCTGTGTAGTAAAAAAATATGTGTTTTAAATGAGGGACAGTATTGCACTTCCCCACTTTTTAATTTATCATAAAGCACCTTTTTTCAATTATTTCTTCCACGTTTAGAAATCTAATATTGGAGAGATCTACGAGCTACATTGAAAACTTTCAAATGTAGATTTTCAAATTCAAGTATTGTGTAAATTATCAAATTCATATTTCAACAATTTTAATTAGTATTTTTATGATTTCATCCTTAAATTCTTGATTTCACAAAATTCAAAAATTGAGGTTTTGATTTTAAGCTTGAAAATAGTGTTTTAGGATTTTGATGGATGATTTCAACTCTATTTTAGATGAAATTTAATATTTGAACTCTCCAAATTTTGGGTAAACTGTTTTGCAATAAAACTCCAGTTTGTCCTTATGGTTTCGAAGTTGACTTTTGAACCGTGATAAAAGTAATACAATATGAATATTGTCGGATTCATATTTACATGTAAAATTTATTTTTAATAAATTAATAGTTTTTGAGGCCATACGAAAGTGGAAGGATGTTTGTGATCCTTAGAGACTTGCAGTTTGGAATTTGTGGTAGACTATGACTTAATCTTTTTCAGATTTTACTTGAGCGGGAACTGATGTGTCTTGAGGTTACAGCACTTTCGATGCTTAAAAAAGGAATTTTTTTAGTGTTCTTGGTATATTTACATGTGTTTTCTATGACTGTTGCAGAGAAATGATATTCGGTGACTTTTCCTACCATACTTGTACAGTTCTTTTTTTCTGAGAGTAGATATTACAAGGCACAGTATGGGCCGTGGGATCAGCACCACGGCCGCACTGTAAATCGCGAGACGAGTTACTGAAGTTGTATATTTTGAAGGTTCGACGTACGGACAAAAAATATGGATCATGAGGTAAATAGTACGAATCCTAATGTGGGACAGTGATGAGGAGTCCAGAGCACTGAAAGTTTGGCATGAGGAATATGACCAGCAGTACGGGTCCGTAGGTAGACATCATGGAACGTTGCTGGTCCATGGTGTTGAAGTTGAAGGTATGCAATTTAAAGGGTTTACTGACGGATCAACAGGACGGACAGTAAGGTGCACACTATCCATACTGTTCGTCCGTAATATGGAGCCTGAAGCTTTGATTTCCAGTTGCAGAGTACAAGCCACAAAGGAAGTTCCCACGGACCGTAGGTCGCATACTATGATTCATATTGTTAGTCGCCGACATTGTTTTCCAGTTTTTTATAAAATTTGATTCATGTTGCCTATAAATATTTAATGTAGATTTTTATTTTTGGTTACCCACTCTTACAAACGTTTTGTACATATTCTTTCATTGTTTTGAGTATACATTACAAGACCTCATCTATTTCATCTTTACTTTGTTAATAAAAAGTTTTTATTCCCTCTACATCATTAAGGTCGTAAGTGTTATTGCTATGAATTTTTTAACTATTATTCGTGGTGATAACTTGTCCATGAGTAGCTAAACCACCATAACTAGGGTTATGAAAATCATGACAGATTAACGAAATAGGTTTAGGTACAAGTAGCGTTTCTTGAATGATGCGAACACGTGCATTGTAGGATTTTTTCGTTTTAATTGTTTTCTTGTGATGTACAACATTAAGAACATGCATGTATTCCTTACTTTTCTTGGAGGGGGTAGAGATTAGGAAAAGAACCTGCAACAGTGATTTAGAGATTTTGTCTAATTAACTTGAGACCTGACGATGATAAATAAATTTGAGATCAATAATCAGGGATTAGTATGGAGCGCACTACGAGACCTAGCAGAGATTAGTGTAAAGTCACCTAATAGGGCCTGGAGATGTTTAGGTGAAATTAACCTTTAGATTTTGCATGAATAACATCGGTATAGATCGCTAGTACTGAACACCTATAGAGTTAAGACGTTCTAAGGAACACATTCCTAGTGTCTTCATCACATTGATTTACAACCTAAAGAAACAACGAACTTGCTCTTGTTAAACGATAAAACTGCAACTAAAAGCACAATTTACTTTTATTCAATATTTTACTTCGAAAATACTCACTACAACAAAGTAACTTGCTAGTAGGCATATTTCACCATATTCCCTGTGGGATCGATCCCAATCCTAGGTTGGGTTATATATTTGACAACGTCCGCTTACACTTCTAATTGAGGTGTAGTTTTGAGCGATATTAGGAACTTATCATATAAAGCATGCTATGGGTACCGAGAATTAAGAAAGTTCATGATATTTTGAGAGATTTCTTGTGATACTCGTGTGGGAAATTATATTGTATTACTTGTTCTCTCTATGTGGGCTGTGTTGGAATTTTATTTGCATATTCTAGTGATGCCTGTGTGGGGACTTGTGTTGAAATTCACTATGTGAGAAAAATGTTTCTATCATTGTGGCATCTGAATATGCTCTTGAGAGGTTTGATGATATGGGACCTAGAGCCCGATTTGATGATTGGCTTATAGGCCATTTTCAGAAGTGATTGAGATATTATTCATGCTTTTATGCATATCGCCTCTGTTTTCACATTATTATCATGATTTACACATATTCATCATGTCATGATTCATATGAAGGCTCTGATGTGTGTTCTGGACGATGAGATTTTGGTTCCAATGAGGGGTTCGATGTGTTTTCCAAACAATTCTATGTGCGTTTCAGACGATGAGGTAATGATACTATGAGTGGTCCAATGTTTCTTCCGGGCAATTCGATATATGTATGTGGATAGATTCTATACTAGAAAGTGTATATCGGTGCATTGTATCTCAGGATATTTCATATTAAACATGACATGATTTACACATTTGTTTATTTATTGCACTTGGGATATTTTATGGTATTAATTGTGAATTTTTGAATTTTGAACGGTTGGATAATCTTTTTAGTGTAGGTGTAGATAATATTTTTCATCCGATTTAGTCTATACTTAAAATTAGTTGGTTTATAATGCATCTCAAATACAAGTAGACCATACTCCACTCTTGCATTCTTTTGATGCAGATCCAAGTGCGAGTGGATTCCGCGAGATTCGAAGGTGTGGTGAGCTTATGCCTTCGAAGAGCATTACAACTTTCTCTTTAACCTACATTCTGTATTTGTTTTTTCCTCTGATAGTTTAGCCATGATTTATATTTATTCTAAATCTTTGAACTAGAGTCGCTCTTGTTTTACAACAATTGAATCTTGTGTTTTTTTTTCCCCTTAATATTAAGATTATGGATTCAACTTTACCTTTGATATCAGTATTCAGTTTTGGGATTTACATTCTATTTCTCTTTAAGTTAGCTTTTAACTGCCATCAGAACCCTTGAAACTTTTGGGTCATGACAAATGTCTATTATAATATAATGCATGTGAGTTCTACAACATAGTTATACGATTAATTATATGTTATAAGATAGTGAATATTGAATTAATTATTAAAGTGCAACACATTCACGAGATGAATCTTCCACTCATACAAATAGTAAAGGTGCGTTGATTATGGAAGTTTTCTCTCATGGTTGATTGCTTTCTTTAGAAAACTAAATTGAAAAAAATAACTTTTCTAGTGATTAAAGAAAATGAGGTTCATCTATGATATTTTACATTGATTGTATTTTTTTCATTCACCAACATATCTTGTTTTAAGTTTTAACCGTACCTGCGTTAAGACTGGCTCAAGTATATTGGTGACCTAAAGCCAAAATCGAATAAATATCTTATATTTAATCTTTTTATGAAGTTTATTATAATCAATCTTTTAATCTTTCTTGAGAAATAATATTCTAATTATGTCAAATTTTTTTAAAAATAAATCTTATTTTTTTTATAAATAATATTAAATTTATTTAGAAAAATATCTATAATTTATTATTATTTTAAAAAATGTGAGGCCGTCAAATTTAAAAGCTTGAGGTGGGTGCTTTTTTCTTTTCCACGTAGAGACAGCCTTGACCCTAGTAGGCCCTTCCTTTGTCTTCATCTCTCATAATATTTATGTATTATAATATTTTATATTTATATATCAAATAATAAAATAATTTTTGATAGAAAATATATTCCGTCACACCATAAATTCAAATAGGCATATACCAATAAAATAAGAGCAAGTGAAACCCCGTGAAAACTAATACAAACTCATTAAATGCAATTCAATCTACAGGTTTAAATTGCATGAATAATAATGAAAAAAATGAAAAAAAAAAAACCATAACTTCAGAGTAAAATGTATGCAATTGATAAATACAAAAAGAAAAAATTACTGAATTTTGGCTTATTTTATTATACTCATATAAGTTTGGATTTATTTAAAACTAACTTCTATAACATATGACTAGTATTTTGTTACTCCCAGAAAGTAATTTTGTTTTTTCTTCAATTTACTGTATATAAAAAAACAAAATAAATACTTAATGGTCTTGGAAATTGAAAAGTTGCGTAATTTCTGGCGAATCTCGTTTTCCAGAATGCTTAAAAAATATTTACAAATAAGATATTCCATTTAAATTTTTTATATTTAAAATATATATTTATTTAATTAAAATCCCGTAGTAATTACTTAAACAATTTAGTATTAAAACAATTTCTGAAGATTATATATATAATGACAGATCAGTCATAAATAATTTAAAAGAGAATCATAGTTAATTGGTTAAACTTAAACGAACAACTCGGTGTATTAAACTTTTACGATATACAAAATTTAAATAAAAACTCCATCAAAAAAGTTTATTACACACAGTCTTGAATAATAATTGATTAATTAAACTTATTTTTTAAAAAAAGAGTTAATTATTTTTATTCTTCCATATTTTTCTTAACTAACCGTAGTAATTTTGACTTAAATATAGCTGTGTAGGGTCAAATATTGTAAAAGGATCACAAAGTAGCATGGAATGGTCAACATCAATGCATGCATTAAATAGCTAAAGCCTAAAGCCAAAGGGTAATTAATTTGGAGGTATTTTTAGTTTTGAGTTTATATATTATTATCTTTTCATTGTTTTGAGATAATAATAATAATAAATTTAAACTCAAAACTAAAAATACCTCAAAACTCAAAACTAAAGCCAAAGGGTAATTAATTTGGAGGTATTATGAAAAGCTAATAATATATAAATTTATTTACGCTTAAAATTTATATATTATTATCTTTTCATTGTTTTAAATTTTAATTTGTGGTAGCGGATTATTCTATATTTTTATTAAATTAATACTAATTAATATTGATAATAATTTTCTTTTGTAATTGCTAATTTAATTATGAAAAATTTATACACCAGTAGAGTCGGGGACGGAATGAGCAAGAGGAACGGAATGAAATTTGAATAAACATCTTCACGGGAAAATTATTTTACAAATAAGGTTAAAATTTATTTTACTTATGATGAATTCCATTGATAAAGATTTTACCTTAGTATACAAAACATTTGATTTATAAAAAGAATAAATATTTGATCAAAATAATTTTGTAGGGGTAAATTACATGACACGACAAATCGAAATTTCTAATTATTACTTACAGCAATATTTTAAAATAATTAATAAATATAACAAAAATAACAATATTTTAGTGGGTCTTTATCCTTTCTTTTTTTTTTCATTTCTCCTCTTTTTTTCCTTCTTTTTTTTTTCCTTTTCCGTTTTCCTTTTTTTCATTTTTTCTTTTCCATTGTTTTTCTTTTTTTTTTTTCGTTTTTATTTCTTTATTTGAATTTTTTTGTTCTTTTATTATCAGTTTCTTTTTCTCAATTAACCTTTTTTCCTTTTCCTTTTCGTTTTTTTCTTTTTTGTTGTTGTTGTATTTTTTCTTTTTTTCTTTTTTTATTATATTTTAATTTATAACTTTTTGTATTTTTGAAAACATATGTCAAATCCAGGTCATGATAATAATAAAAATATTATAACCGCTCGTTGTATTTTATTTGAATTATTATTTATATTTTTGTATTCGTTGATACAAATACAAATGGAATTTTTTTTGTGTGTTTTAATTTGAATTTTTTCTTTTTTTTTTCTTTTTCGTTACTCAATCTTTTTATTTTTCTTTTTTCTATCCTTTCTCTTTTCTATCTTTTTGTTAATTATGATCAGTTTTTCAATTGAATATCTTTTTCTTTTTCTTTTTTCGTCGCCTTTTTTTCATTTATTTTTGGTTTTGAGTTCTTTTAGTTTGAATATTTTATTTTTGGGGTTTTTCATTTCTCTTTTTTTTATCTTTTTTGTTTTCGTTCAATTTTCTTTTGTTTGAATTTCTTTTTTTCTTTTTTGGAATTTCCTTTTTCTTCTTTCTCATTTTTTTTCTTCTCAGATGTAATTTATATTTTATTAATTTTTTATATTTTTGAAAAAATATGGTTACGCTGACCCAAGCCATGAATAATAATAAAAATATCATAACCGTTAATTGTATTTCATCCGCACTATCATTTGTATTTTTATTTTCGTTGATATAAATGATATGTTTTCATATAATTTTATTTTATTGATGCACTTGTATTTCAGAGAATTGTTTTTGAATATGTATTTATAGTTGACTACATATTGTATTCGTATTTGTAGTTCAGTGCATATTGTATTTGAATATGCTATCTACATTTAGTTTTGATGTTAGTTAACTTATATTTTTACTCTTTTTAATTGACTTTAAGATATATTATGCTATATACAAATGACATTAGGGTTAGTTAATTTGTTTATACTTTTCAGTTGACTTTTGTATTTTGGCTTGTTATTTCATATTGATATCAAATGCATTCATGTACAAATTAAACCATTCAAATATAAATCACTCATTTCTATATAGTTGATTTCGTTTTTCTTAAACAACTTGAACCATACAAATATAAATGATAGTTGCGAATACATTTATTTTTACATCCTTGGACTTATATTTGTATTTAAATACATAATTTGTATTTTTACTGTTTCATTTTTTTTTTGTATTTATATTGCATTTTTAATTGACTGGATCAATTGTATTTAAAAGAATACTTGAAAAAAATTGTTGATTCTTTTTCTAAGAATAAGTGTATTTGTATTATTGATACGAATTGTATTTTATTGATACAAATTGTATCAGACAAATATAAATAATACATTTATGTCAAACGATACATGCTTATACAATTTGAACCATGCAAATATAATGATACTTGTTTATATATAAATATAAATAATAAATTTAAAATACAAATAGAAATAGAAATGATACACTTGTATAAAATGATACATTACATGTTTTTATATGATAGAGTTCAAACAAATACAAATAATATATTGTACACGTCATCACAAGGCGGTAAGGTAAAGCTTGGTACGGCCCATTGCTTTACGCTCTGGGATGAAATTAGGCTTGTCTACTGGTGGGATGTAGATGTCATCACAACTCGATTTTTGGGTCATGACAGGTAAAGAAGTTGTTTTTGATAGACCCCTGACTCAAGATAAAATCATAATTCATAAAAGACACAATATAAAAATAAAAACAATAAAAAAAACCTTGTTTATATACAATCAAAATTATTTTTTATATATAAATAGTAAATATCAAACTCTTTTTTACTTTTTTTATATATTTACTTATTCATATTTCAAAATTTGACTCTTCAAGATAAGAGAGCAACCACTTGACTTTCAAATTACACCCACCAATGCCGCGTTCCTTCGTACGCGTGTTTAATGCACCGTTAGTATTTCTGTTTATATAGTAAGGCTATGTTTGGTTTAATTTTGTATTTAATGAACAATTTTACTTGATTTTCTTTGGTAAATATTTTTTGATTAAGTAGGTTTTTGTTTCTTGAAAAACTTATTTTAATGAGTTCCTTTGGACAACCAAGTTCCCACTATATATTGTGCAAGGAAATTATGATGATAAGTTGAAATATAATGAGTGTTGAGACTTGGAATGGATGTTCTAAATTCTAATGCGACCCCATGTTAGAGATGTTTGATGTCCTTTGGTCTATTTCATTCTCCTCCAACTATATGGGCTCTTTTCAAAATAGTGACATGCTGGGGTATTAATCCTATTGACAGAAAAGGAAAGATCTCAGTGTCTTCTCCTTACTGTCATTGGGCCTTAGCACTTAATTCCTTCAAGTGGGCTTTCTTCTCTGGCCTATCACAGCCACAAGAGAGTTGGTTAAATGACTCTTAGCATTATTTAATATCACACGACATGCAGGGCAAATGTAAGAGTATAATTTACGCATTTAATCAAACCCATAAGCTTTGGTTGAAACTCCATATTATCTTAAAAATTCTATTTAATAGGTAACTTTGTTGTTTGGAAAATTTATAGTGGAACCCAAAGAGTAACTGAAAGAGGAGAAATAATATGAATGTAATTGATCGCACTTTATTCTTCAGCCCATACGCTGGAATATATAGAGGACTAAAACCATGAGTTCTAATAGGACTAAAACCATGAGTTCTAAATAGGACTAAAACCATGAGTTCTAATAGGACTAAAACCATGAATCCTAATATACTATTAACTAGTATAATTTATTAACAGAAATCACATTAAAAGATATATTTATATATTATGCCAACAAAATATCAGTATAGTTTTATAAATCAAGCTTAAAAAATATAAAATATACATAAATTTAATTTTTATGCTTATGCTGACACAGAAATAAATTATTTTCATAGACTTTTGATTATTTTTTTTTTTAGAGAAAATTAAACGGAAAGCGGAGGTAAAACATGAGCATTAATAATTTGTTTTTTATCCAATAATAATGTTATTTGAATTTTAATTTGATGAATTTAATTATTACTATTTATTAGAGTCTTAATAATTACATTTACATAAATATAATAGTAAGGAAAACTATTGGATGCAATTGAACCTAGGGATGAAGATAAGGGATATTGCATGATTACGTGATAATTCTAAAGTGTTCAATTCGAAGGGGTGCCATTTGAGTTTTTTTTAGTGATGTGTCGAAATTTATTAAATATGCATACATAGAAATTTTATAACAAAGGAAAATGTAGAGCTAATTTGAAATGTAAAGGTTAAATGAAGTTGGATATTACATGGTAAATATAATTATATACGATGTTGAATTAAAGAGATAAGAGTTTAATTTTTTTAGTGACTATAACATGTTTTATAATAAAAGAAAAACGCTGAATTCAATTGAACCTAAGAGTGTAGATAGAGGGGAATGGGATATCAAAAAATTACATGGTAAGTATAAGATATTGAATTCAAGAGCTGTATCTAAAAGCATTCAGTAATTTC
This sequence comes from Withania somnifera, assembly GCA_039654485.1. NCBI lineage: Eukaryota > Viridiplantae > Streptophyta > Magnoliopsida > Solanales > Solanaceae > Withania > Withania somnifera. Next base: position 15,265,661 of record JBDJHY010000116.1, on the reverse strand, counting down.
AAATAGTGTATATATAGAGTTAGAGTTATTGTTAATATAGATAGAGTTAATGTGAACTTATTAATTTTTAATAAATTAATTTTTTACATTTTAAAATTCTCTAATGAAGAGTTTAATTCTGTCGGGATTCAATCCATCTTCTTATAAAAATTTGTTGGATTCATGTCTTATAACTTACAAAATAAAAATTTTGAGTTCAGTTGAAACAAATGCTAAATAGAAAGACATCAGAAAATTATGCTGTAAATATAAGATATTGAGTTCAAAAGGCAAAGTTAAAAGCATCATGAAATTAAACTATTAATTTTAATATAATCTTGCAATCGATTGATTCAACCTTCTCAAAAAAAATCACAATTAGTATTAGCCCCATTCTCAGTATAGATATATTCTTAATATGTATTTGTGCATAAATTTTTATTATTTGATTATGATTAATTAATTAATAAAATTATTATTTGAAATTACTTACTCATAATAATGGATATGGCTCAATACATAAAGATTAGGGGAATAGATAATATTACTACATCTACCACCGATTGTGTTAGGCTTTCCTATTAAGAATTAGGAATTATGTCAGTATAATTAACAAGAATCTATTCCTTGTCAAATTTGAAAAAGGAAATTGTTAGTATGTGTAGAGTACAGATACTCTGGCTCTGGCCCAATTCCTTTGGGCCTGAAGAGAATAGGCTCATACTGGGCCTGAAAGG